>JAQZBX010072607.1:0-15045 GCA_029593785.1 Cabassous unicinctus | reverse complement strand
AAGCTCTTCATCCTAGAGGGACCATGTGGTCTAGCCTGTGAAATACTCTTCATCCTAGAGGGACCAGTTGGTCTAGTCTGGGGAAAGTTTGTCCTAGAGGGTCCAGGTGGTCTAGCCTAGGAAAAGCTCTTTGTCCTAGAGGGACCAGGTGGTCTAGCCTGGGGAAAGTTTGTCCTAGAGGGTCCAGGTGGTCTAGCCTGGGAAAGTGCTCTTCATCCTAGAGGGTCCAGGTGGTCTAAACTGGGAAATGCTCATCATAGAGGTTCCAGGTAGTTTGACCTGGTAAATGCTCTTTGTCCTAGAGGGACCAGGTGGTCTAGCCCAGGGAAAGTTTGTCCAAGAGGGTCCAGGTAGTCTAGCCTGGAGAAATGCTCTTTGTCCTAGAGGGGCCAGGTAGTCTAGCCTGGGGAAATGCTCTTCGTCCTAGAGGGGCCAGGTGGTCTAGCCTGGGGAAACTCCTTCAACATGCCCCTCAGCACCTGAGAAAACCACCAGACAGAGGTCAATGAGTATACTGAAGGTCTGAACAAAGAAATCAACCAATCCAATGTAATTAACATAGAGAAAAGCCACCCAGCAGCAGCAGAAAACTCTATTTTCATGTGCCCATGGGACAATCACCAAGATAGACCATATCCTAGGCCAGAAATAAAGCTCTACAAATTTAAAAGAATCAAAGTCATATAGACAATATTTGCTGACAGTAGTGGAATGAAACCAGAATTCAATAATAGAAACAAAAGAGGAAAATCTCTAAACTTGTAGAAATTAAACAACATACATCTAAATACTCCATGGATCAGTGAGGAAGTCTCAGAGAAAAATTTTTAAAAACACATAGAAGTGGATGAAAATGAAATATAACATATCAAAACATGTGGGATGCAGGTAAAGAAATGCTGACAGAGAAATTTATTTCACTAAATGCTTACACTATAAATGAAAAAAAAAAACATCTCAAATAAAAAATATAAGGTCCTACCTCAAGAAATTAGAAAAGGAAGAGCAAAAATAAGCTCAAAGTGAGCAGAAGTAAAGAAAGAATAAAGATAAAGGCAGAAATTATTGAAATTGAAAATAGGACAATAGTGAATATGAATGAAACAAAATCTGGTTCTTCAAAATATCAATAAAACCAATAAACCTCTAGGGAGACTGAGAACACTAACAAGAAAGAAGACAAATTCACCAGTAAGAGGAATGGCAAAAAGGATATTATTACAGATACTGGAGCCACTAAAATGATAATAAGAGAATACTATGAGCAAATTTACACTCAGAAATTCAACAACTTAGAAGAAATGGATCAATTTCTCAAAAACTATAAACTACCAAAACTCAACCATGACAATATAATCTGAATAAATAAATAACCATCAAATAAATGAATTTGCAACTAAAGAGCTCCTGAAAAAGAAAACGACAGGCTGAGATAGTTTCAAAAGAGAATTCTACCAAGCATTTTTTCCAAACCTTTCCAGAAAATGGAAGAGAAAGGGACATGTTACAACACATGCACCTGCTGCCAAACCAGGAAAAATTAGTGAAAAAAAATTACAGGTAATATATTGCAAAAAAATTACAGTCAATAATACTCATGAAGTTAGATGCAAAAATCCTCAATAATATATTGGCAAATAGAATCTAGCAATATATAGAAAGAATTATATACTATGACCAAGTGGGATATTTCCAGCCATGCAAGGCTGGTTCAACATATGAAAATCAATCAATGTAATCCACAATATCAAAACGCTAAAGAAGAAAAACTATACAATTGTATCAATTAATTCAGAAAGAGCATTTGACAAAATCTACCATACAGTCATGATAATAAAAATAACTCTCAGAAACTGAAGAATAAAGGGGAATTACCTCAACTTGTTCAAGAGCATCTACAAAATAATTACAGCTGTCCTCACATTTAATAATGAATGCCTGAATGCTTTCACTCTCTGAAGAGAAATAGGACAAGGATGTCCCCTCTCACTGCTCTTACTCATCATAGTATTCGATGGTCTAGTACTTCAAGGAGGCAAGAAAAAGAAATAAAAGGCATACAGATTGCAAATGAGTAAGGAAAACTACTCCTCTTTTCAGATGACATATCTGTCTATGTAGAAAATCCTGTGGAATATAGGGGGGAAAAGTCTAGAACTAATCATTGAATTTAGCAAGGTCAAATGTTATACGATCATAAACTCAACACATAAAAATCAATCAAATATCTATATACTAACAAGGAAAATGAAGAAACCAAAATGAAAAGCCTAAGAGAATTTGAAATTACTTCACAGAAAATGAAATACTTGGATATGCACTGTAACCATTGGGGAATTTGATGTAATTATGAATTCCAAAAATATAATTGGATCATGCTTGTAATCTGATCTGTTAATCTGGGCATGATTAAGTTATGATTAGGGCATTGACTGGACCACGTCAGTAGGGCGTTGAGCCCCACCCCTTGGTGGGTGGGGAATCGAATATAAAAGGCAAGGCAAAGGACAGAAGAAGCAGTCTTTGAGAAGCAGCTTTGATGTTGGAAAGAAGGTCCCAGGAGAAGAGAAGCAAGCCGTTCGCCTGATCGTCTACAGCTGACCTTGTGGAGGAAACAGGAGCTAAGCCCAGAGAGAAACGCAACCCTGGGAAGAGAGGAACCCAAGAAGCCTGAACCCTGGGCAAATGTCGGCAGCTGTCTTGCTCCAACATGTGACATTGGACTTTGGTGAGGGAAGAAACTTATGCTTTATGGCCTGGTAACTGTGGACTTCTACCCCCAAATAAATACCCTTTATAAAGACCAACCCATTTTTGGTATTTCACAGTAGCACCCCTTTGGCTGACTAATACATGCACTGAGCAAAACATGAACAGGATCTGTAATGGAAGATTCAACCCAGTAAAGACGTCACTTCTCCCCAAAATCCCAGCAAGGTGTTTTGTTTGCATAGGCCAACTTGTTCTCAACTTTATATGTGAATGCACAGGTCCTAGAATAGCTGAGGTCATCCTGACAAAGAAGAATAAAATGGGAGGAATCACACTACCTGATGTAAAGGCGCACTCTATGGGTGCGTAATCAAGACAATGTGGGATTGGCAGAGGGACAGATGCGCACGCCGATGGAACATAAGAGAGAACTCAGAAACAGACCCATGCAAATATGCCCAAATGATTTGTTTCAAAGGTTCAAAAACATTTCAGTGAAGGAAGGATAGCCTTTTCAAGACACAGTAAGGAAGCAATTAGACACCTACAAGCAAATAAATAAGTAACCAAACTGCACCTGATCTTCACAACTCATACACTAACTCCAAATGCATTACAGACTTGAATATGAAACATAAAACTTTTAGGAAAAAAAACAGGAAAAAGTCTTTGGGAGCTTGGGATAGACAAAAAGTTCTCAAACTGGACCGCAAGGGCATGATCCATAACAGCAAAATTTGTTAAACTGGACTTCATCAAAACTTAAAACTTTTGCTCTGCAAAACATCCTGTTAAGAGAATGAAAAGACAAGGCACAGAGTGGGAGAAAACATTTGGTAACCACATATCAAACAAAGGGCTAGTCTCTAAAATATATAAAGAACTCTCAAAACTCTATAAACAGTAAAACATAAATACTCCAATTAGAAAATGGGCAAAATACATGAATAAACATTTCACAGGAGAAGATACACAGATGTAAATAAGCACATGAAAACAGTTCAACATCATTAACCATTAGGGAAATGCAAATTAAAACATAACAAGATATGTCTACACATGTATCAGAGTGGCTAAAATATTAGCACTATACTTGTTAAATATTTGTCCCAGAGACTTAAATCTTTGGTCCATCCATATGCCAGTTGGTCCCTGAATCTCAGCAGAGTTGCAACACCTACTCTCCAGTTAATTGGACTCACCCAGGACAACTAACAAGGAGATGATAATGGACAACGCCCACCCCAAGGAACAGAGAGTGTCTGCAACTGCAAGCAAGATAGCTCCATCCATCTGCCCTATGGGATCTAAGCCCCCTCACATTTAGAATCAGAGTGGGCATCACCATGCCAAAATCTTCAAGATTGGGGAATGAACAATGGACTAAAGTAGACTTACTATTATACTACTATAGACTTATTGTTATTCTTGCAATGGAAGAACTTTTATCATTGATATAAAGGCAGTGGCCACCAGAGGTTCTGAGGAGAGGGAGAGGGAAGAATAGGTGTAAGATGAGGGTATTTTGGGGACATTGGAATTGTCCTGCATAACATTCCAATGATGGATATAGACCATTATATATTTTCATAACCTACAAAATTGTGTGGGTTAGAGTATAAACTATAATGTAAGCTATAGTCCATGCTTAGCAGCAATGCTTCAATATGTGCTCATCAATTATAACAAATGTACCACACTAATGAAGGATGTTGTTAACGTGGCAAAGTGTGGGAGGGGGAGAGGGTAGAGCATATTGGAATCCCCTATATATTTTATGTTACATTTATGTCATCTAAACTTCTTTAAAAATAAATATTTTAAATTTTAAATTTTAAATTAAAAAAGTACCAAATGCTAACAAGGGTGAAGAGAAACTATATCAAATTTACATTCTATGACTGGAGTATAAAATGGTACATTCACCCTAGAAAGCAATTTGGCAATTTTTTATAACACTAACTATGCAAATATCATACAACCGAGCAATTGTACTCTTAGACATTTATCCCAGAGAAATGAAAACTTAGGTTCACATAAAAACCTATATGCAAATATTCATAGCATTTTTATTTGTAATAGCCCAAAACTGAAAACCACCAAATGCAGTCCAATGGATGAATAGATAAGCACACCATGGGACATTCACACTGAGGAGTATCACACAGCAAAAAATGTGTTGCTGATACATGCCCAGGGAATTATGCTGAATGAAAAGAAGTCAATCCCAAAGTGGTAATCCTGTATGATTCCATTCATAGAACAATTTTGAAATGACAAAAGTTTGGAAACAAAGAACAAAATAGATTATTGGTTTCCAGGAGTTGGGATCAAGGGGGCAGGATGCCATCAGGGAGGTGGAGCAGTTATAAAACAGCAAGAGGATGGCTCTTTGTGGTGAGAGAATTGATCTACCTCTTGACTGTGGTGGTGGATATGTCAACCAACACATGATAAAATTGAATAGAACTAAATATGCACGGACGCACACACATGTGCACACATTAATACAAATGAGTCAGATCAGTGGATTGTATCAATGTGAACATCCCGATTGTGACGTTGTACTATAGTTTTGCAAGATGTCATCATTGGGGAAACTGGGTAAAATGGTATATTGCATCACTCTGCATTATTGATTATAACTGTATGTACCTCCACATTATTCTCAAAATAAAAGTTTAATTGGATTAAAGAATATTCAGAAAAGGAAACATCTTAAAAGATTACAATAATCAACATCATCAAAACAGTGTGGTATTGATGTTAAAAAGTGAAGTAATGAGCAGCATCAGAAAAGGAAAAATAACAATCAATATAATTTGCCACATAAACAAGAAATCGAATATAAAATATTATAATTATCTTGCTAGATGTAATAAGAAAGCCCTTGACTTTTTTCCATTCTTGACAAAAATGTTAGTAAACTAGGAATTCAAGGGAATTTTCTTAATCTGGGAAAGATCATGTACCAAAAATACACAGAAAACAAAAAATGAAATTTTAAAAATTAAAATATATATAGTAAACACAATAAATGGTGAATTATTTAAAGCTGTCCTCTGAGATCAAGAACAAAATTAGAATACCCACTATCACTCCATCTATTCAACTTGAACTAAAGACCCTAACCAATGTAATTGGGTGAGAGAAAAGAATAAAAGACAAAAGAACTGGAAAGAAAGAAAGGAAACTCTCATTATTCATTGATGACATGACTGTGTGTATAGAAAACCCCAAAGAATCTGCAGGCAAACTATGACAATAGATCGGTGAACACCGTGAACTTACTAGAAAATAATTTAATATACAAAACCATTACGGGTTTAATCGAGTCTCCCAAAACGATGTGTTCGAGTCCTAAACCCTGATATTTGGAAGCAGGATCTTTGAAGACGTAAAGTCTCATCGGATTAAAGCAGCTCCATATGCCTAATCCAGTATGGCTGGTGTCCTGATGAAGAGGGGAGACTGGAGAAGACAGCACGTGGCGGAGGTGCAGATGGACTTATGTTGCCGCAAAGCACGGCCAGAACCCCCCCGCCGTCAAAGGCAGCACTGCCCTGCCGACACCTCGATTCAGGGCGCGTGGCCTCCAGGACGGGGAGACCATGAATTTTTTGTGGTTTTAAGCCACCCAGTCCGTGGACTTTGTAGGGCAGCCACAGGAGACTAAAGCAGAGGCCAGTTACATGTATACATACCCAACAAATAAGAGAAATAAAAATATAAATATACCACACACAGCATCGTAAATATCCACATCTAGGAGTAGATCAAACAAAAGTTACGCAAGATCTCTACAATGAAAGCTACAAAAGTTTCCTGAGAGAAATTAAAGGTGACGTAAATAAACCAAGGGATATACTGTTTTCATAAATTGGATGACTCGGTTAACACTTAATTAATCTATAGACACAAGACAATCTTTGTGGAAAAGCTAAATTTTAAATTTATAAGGAAATGCAAAAGACCAAGAATAACTGAGATGGTCTTGAAAAATATGTATGAAACTGGAAGAATTACACTATAAGAAATCAGGAAGTGTTATAAAAGTACGCTCATAAAATCAGTGCGATAGCCATGTAAATATAGACATAGGCACAAAGGGAATGGAATGGAGTGTCTAGAAACAGACGGGAAATAAGCAGTCACCTCATTTATGAGAAAGGTTCAGAAGAGTAGGGAAAATGTTTTTTCCAATAAAAGGTACTGGGTCAACTGGGTATCCATTTTTTGTTAAATGTATCTTGCCTTCAAACCCACACCATACACAGAAATCAATTCCAAATGAACGCACATTCAAACATGAAAGGTTAAACAAGAAACATTTTAGAAGGAAGTATAGAATAATATTTACATGTTCTTGGATAGGGGAACATTTATTAAATGACATGAAATGCACTAAACAAATAGAAAAGAAACAGTAAATTAAACTGCATTAAAAGTAAAAGTTTCTGTTCATCAAAGAGACACCATTAAGAGCACAAAAAGGCAAGCCACAGAGTGGGAGAGAACATTTGCAACACATATATTTGATAAAGGACACAAATCCAATTTTCCTACAAATTACTAAGAAAACTTCTGACAACCAAACAGAAAAATGCACGAAAAGCTTATACAGGGATCTCACAAAGGAGATATCAAATGACCCATAAAATGAAAAGGCACTCAACCTACTAATCATCAGAGAAAGGCAACTAGTAAACACGGTGAGAGACCGCTGCACACCCATGGGAATGGCTAACACAGAAAAGACTAGCAATGCATCCTAGTTCACGCATCTGGAGCTCCAATATACCCTCAGGTGTAGACCCAACAGGAAGACACGCCTGCAACCTGCAGAAGGACACTTACAGGGATGTGTACAGCAGTATTATTGGTAATAGCCCGATTCGGGAAACAATGCAATTGTCCTCAACAATAGAGAGGCTAACAAAGTGTGAAATAGCCCTAAAAGGAATACTCCTACGTCACAACAAGAATGCGTGAACTCAACTACATACAACCATTGGAATGAGTCTCACAAATAGAATGTTGAGCAAAACAAGTTAGTTACAGAAGAGGACACTGAGCGTGGCATCACTGATACCAAGTTCAAAACGGGAAACACTAACCCTCGGAGTTAGAAGGGTTAGAAGTCAGAATCCTGGTTCCACTGGGGACAGCAACCAGAAGGGCACAAGCGAAACCTTTGGGGGTGGGGGACGGGAGCTGGTAATGTTGTTTCTTTCTCTTGACCTTTATCTTGATCAGATGTGTTCACTTTCTGAAAATTCACTGAGCTATGCACTTATGATTCAGGCACTTTCTGTTATGAGTGTTAAACTTCAAGTTACTTTAGAAAAATCACGGGGATTCAGCCATAAGTATATTCAGAATAAAATGCAGAGCATTCCAAAACCATAAAATATAAAATAATTTATCATACAACTTATATAAGATGTTTAAAAACTCACAATAAAACAAGTAATAGCAAGAGTGACGGGGGGAGATAAAATTATAAATCAATTAGAGTAACATAAAAGACAACAACATTGATTAAACAAATTAGACCTAGTTCTTTGGGGGAAAAAATCAATAAAATACTTGTCAAGTTTAATCAAGAAGGAGATATACCCCAAATACATTATATCAGCAATGAACAAGAAGATATGTCAACAGAGAGAGATTCTGAAAAAATTATTTGCAAATATTACACAGTGCTTTAAGTAACGAATTTGAAAATCCCAGTGAATGCAAGATTTTTAGTGAAATAGAGAACTAAAATTGACTCCAAGAAATGCAGAAACCTGAAGAATAAAAGTTTCCAGAACATCCAAGTACTAGCTTCCAAACCAGCTCCCAGTCCAGATGATTTTACAGTTAAATTCTTTGCAGCATTCAAGAGTTCTGTGCACCCAAGTGCAAAAAAATGAGCGATTTCATATTCATGTTATGAAAGGAGCACAAATCTAATACAGGTGAACACCTAGCATGCGCCAATGTCACCTGTGCATCCAGGTGGAAAACCTCAGCCGCCACAACGGAGCAGCATAATGGCCATTAAAACAGTAAAGCATGGACAGCTTGGGCGACTTCTAGGAAAGGTCTCCTTGTTTCTGAAAAGGAGACACGTGGAAAGACCTCTTCTTCCACATGACGCCCTTTTCTGGCTGGGCAGGACTGTGCGGCCATGCTGACAATACGGTAGGCACAGAGTCCAGGCTCCAAGAACAGCAAGCAGGAAGAGGAAAAGGCCTGGGGCTCTGAGCTGGGCACTGGACATCTGGCTCAGCCACCCCTGGAGCTACCCAAGCCCCAGACCTCTTTCTACGTGAGATAAGAAATCTTCCTTACTGTTTAATCCATTTGAGGCGGGCATTCTATTACTCGCAGGTGAGGAGATTCTAATAATGGGCAAACATAAAAGATGAATTAAATTTAAACAAAGAAAACAGGAGAGGAAAAAACTAAGAATAAATAAATGAATAATTAAACAAATGAAGAGATGTGCAAAATTAAGTATACCATAGGATGAAGATGACATCCAAACATGGGTGGAAAAGAAGGATGACTGTATAAGTAGTAATGGGAACTATTCTGGGAAAACTATAGAAGCCAGAACATCATGTCATAATTTATCCAAAATCAATTCCAGATAGATAGGATATTTCAGTGAAATAGATTCAAGCCATAAAAACACTATAGGAAAGCATAGGTGAATAGTATATAATCTTTAAATTGGGCATGACTTCCTGAAAATATCAACAATGGAAAATATTGCAAATGAATAATTATTTGATCGCATACCTTTTTAATGTCTCTGTGAAAATATTTTTAATTCAAAGGTAAACAATTTATTAGAACAAGTTATTTGACACAAATAAGTATCAATTCCCTTCTGAAAGAGATTGTATAAGTTGACAAGAAAAATGCCATGCCCAATAAAAATGAGCATAGGACCTGAGATAAAGTTTATAAAATGCTAAATCCAACTGGAAAATATTTATATTTAAAATATATGATCTGTCAAATAAGACATGCAAACTTAGCAACATTAAATTTTCATATTGCTACCAAATTAACAAAAATGTTTACTATATTACTCAGTTTTTTTAGCATAGGAAGTAACAGAGATTTCCAAATACTACTGGTAGATGTGAAAATGAGTCAACCTTTCTGTAAACAATTTGAAAATATATATCAGGTGTATCAAGGACCTACAAAATTTACTTTTCTTGGTTTGGTAAATTCTACTTATTTAAAAAATGTGATAAAGAAATATAAATGTAATTTAAATTGTATGCATTTTTAAGGTTCATTACAACACTATTCTATAATAATATGGCAAAAATGCCTCATATTCATCATATAAGATGAAAAAATAAATGGTAGTTCCCTATAAAGTTGAATAATGCATTTCCACTGAAAATCATACTTCCAAAGAATAAAGAAATGAGAAAATACTCTTAATATAACATTAGGTATGTAAGTCAGGATATAAAATATATAGACAATAAATAACAATTTGATAAATATGCATATCATTCTCTCTATATATATACATATATATTGCTAGTGGAAAAAAATTTTTTTAAATAACTAAAGAAATACACCCATAAGGCATTTATTTCTTGTTTTGGGGATTATAACCGACTTTTTTTTCTTCTTTTCATTTATCTGTATTGTCCAAACATTCTACCCTCACTGAGCATGTATCAATGTTATCTTCAAAATGAAGCAATCAATGTAATCGCCAATGCTGAAATCTTTTCGTTTCCTCGTCCTCAGACGAGGCAGCAGCATTTGTCAAAAGCAGCTCTGCACAAGAGGTCAGATGGGTTGACATTTTACTTGGGAAATAGGCGGCAAGAACGCTAACCCGGGAAGAGCCTGTGTTTCGGCGTCTCCGGCGCCTGGCTGCGCACAGCCGGAGTCTCTACTAGAAGCGCTTGGGATGGAGCTAGATGCCCACTTGCAGCGCGCCCAGGTGCACGCCCTCCTCGCTCACCACTGTGCCCCTGCCCTGGACCGCGGCCGTGCCACCAGGTGAAGGAGTCCACCTGTGCCCTAAGGGGCAGCTTCTTCTTCTGCCTCCTGGCGGGGCCTTTCCACCTGGCCTGGCTGCTTAGACCCTGAGCGCCGAGAAGGCGGGCGCTGTGGCCCCCAGAGCAGCCAGGCGAGCGTGCTCATGATGACCTTGGAGCCTGAGGCCAGGGGACAGGCTCCCATGGCTGGCAGCCAGCGCCTGGTGAGCAGTTCAGCCTCGTGAATGGGCAGCTGCCGCAGGGCCCCCTGGGGATGCGGCCCTGGGGGACAGGGGCATTTGATTCCTTTCCAAGGCCAGCTTCTATCAAGACTCAAAATCGACACTCGAGGACAGAAGCAGCCACTTAGGGAGGTGAAGCCCTCCCACCTCCCTGGGCCATTGCTGGAACAGGAAAATGGGAGGGCTTTGCCTCTTAAATCTTCAGGGTCCACGCCAGTGGGGAGGGACTGCGTGGCCGGCTGCCGGCTCGGGCATGACGCTGGAGTGGAAGGAGTGTGGGGGAGCGAGGGCGCACATGGCTACCCCACCTGAGGTGGGAAAGGACGCTCTGGCTCCGCCGCAGCCCATCCTCCCCAAGGGATGTGCCTTCCAGCCCCAGCACTGCCGCCCGCTGGCAGGTGCTGCAGGACCAAGTCTCTCGCCTCGGTTTCCCAAATGGGGCTGCACAGAAAAGTCTGGAGATGCTGGAACAGGGTTAGGCTGAGCAGGTGCGCCTCAGGACCCCTCCCCAACTTCCCCCCTGTTGCGCCCCTGCGTGGCTGCTTTTATAACTGTTCGATAGCTTTGTCTTTCGAGGAGGGTTCTACTGGATCGGATTTTTTGGGGCTAAACAAAATCTTGAAGACCACGGACCTAAGTGGTTTCTCAGCTTCTCCTGGTTCCAAGTCTATGCTCCTCTATAGAAAGGAGCAGACAGCCCTGCTCTTGCCCATTGCACCAGGGCCTGCTCTGTCCGGGAAGGGAATCCCATAAAGCAAACCCACAGCTTCCCCCATGCTCCCTGCCTGCTTCCAAACCTCCTGCCCTCGGAAATGCCCTGTCCCCCACCGAGCCAGTGAACGGGGCACCTGGTGCCATGGGAAATGGGGTTCAAAGGACCGACGGGCAGTTGGCAATTTCCCAGGGCTGTGCTGCACCAAGGACCCTGCCTTAGAGGGAGGGAGGGGCCCCCATGCCAGAAGCATTAGGTCAGCAGGGAGCAGCCTCGGCCAACACGCCGTGGAAAAGTGTTCCCACAAGGCTGTGGCTCGACTCCAGCGAGCCATGCTTGTGGGGAAAAAAGGCCACCAGGTGCTCCTGCTTCCACAGAGCACGCCAACACCCAGACATACTCCAAAACAAAAACCCCATGGAGGTGGACGCTCCTGGCCTTTCCCATGCCTTGGTTTTTATGAGGAATGGACACCACCTCCCAGCCGGCAAGAGGCCCCAGGACAAAGACCTTAGTTGCCCTAGACGCCCACCTGCTTTAGCACAATTGTTGAGGGGCTGCAGGCCGGGGCACTGTGGAGCAGGAGGCCCTGCTCCAGACCTGCCTGGGCCTCTTGCCTCTCCTGGGCACAGGGGTGGATGTGCACCTCCCCAGGTGCCACGGGGGCAGCTCTGCCCAGTGCTGGGCCGGGGTCCACCCACTGGCAAGTCCCTCTCCTCCACAGGAGCTCCTTCACTCTGCAGCTTCGTCTGAGGAAACTAAGGTGCCAAGAAGGGACGCACCTGCGAAGCTCCGGGCCCCAGCCAGGCTCCCAAGTCAGCGAGACTCCCACGTGGAACGTCCTTTTGTATACGGTAGGCGCTCAATAGTTCCCGCTCCTACGCCAAACAGCTCCCTGCACGCCCCCGCCTTTGGAAACTCCTACTGTGGCCTCCAACCGTCCTGTCCCCACACAGGTCACCAGCTACGGGCACGGGCCAGGGCAGGTCTGTCGCACTCTCCTTTGGAGACGTCCGTCTGAGCAAAGCGCCGCAGAGCCAGTGGAAACTTGCGGAGCTCCCGAGCTAGTTCTCAAGCGCGAAGGAAAAATGCCTCCCACCTGAAGGGACTCAGGCCCCAGGACAGTCGCCAGGCCCAGTCCTGTGGGAGCTGGATGTGCCGTCCCAGCAGATCCTGCCCCAGGACGGGGTGGCTGCTGGGTGGTCCCTGTGCCAGGCAGCACTGAGCTCAACACAGAGAGGATTCATATTTTGCCTGGATTTGCCCAGCAAGCCGGCCACAGGGACCTTTGATTTCAGCATCCAGTGCTCCCCTAAGGAGAACACACTTCCCCAAGACATGATTTAATTAGTGCTTGTCCAGCTCCCTGCAGCGAAAGGCGACCGCCCGATCCTTCCACGCTCAGGAGTAAGCCGCACTCCCTGCCTACCACTTCATCTAAACCGTCTGGGTGACTCACCCTCCCTGAGACTGCCTCCAGGGCATTTGCTTTAAGAAAACATCCATTTGCTTCCTAATTTAAAGGATTCCCCTTGGCTTCAGTGTTCAAGAAATTACCTGGTTTTTGTTTTGTTTGCTGTGGTTGTTTGTAAGTTAATATATATTTAGATTAACATATATTAGCATATATACATAGATGGATAAATACCGATGATATTGATATAGATACAGGGTTATAGATAAAAAGATGTAGTTCAAGATACAGACGTAGACATAGTTGTATATAAATAGGTATAGAGAGGATATAGATGTACAGGCACAGCCAGCCAATCTCTGCAGAGAGCTTTCCCAAGTGGAACCGTGCAATGAACTCGTGGTCGCAGGCAGTGGGTCTCCTCCAAGGAGCTCCTCCATCTCTTAGAGGTCCTGTCCTTTATTTTTAAATTGCCCAGCTGCCCAGCCCACCCCACCAGCCTCATTTTCCACCAGGAACCACAGCTGAGCCCGCCTTCAAATGCTCTCCTAAGCCCGAGACCTGCCTGCCCTGGTTCCCCTACCTTGCCTCACTGAAATCTCCCAGTTTTAATAACCCCTGCACCCAGATAACAAACATTTGCTATAGTACATCCCCGGCCCCGCTTTTCAGATAACTTCTCTTTAAAAGCCAGGCAGACCCATAACAACTGGCATCTGCAGTTATTAAGGGCAGATTTTAAATTGACAAAAGGATGCATTTTAAAATAAAGCCCACTTGAAAATCAGCTTCCCTTCCAACTCAATTACACTCAGGGCCCCTGCTCTCGGGAGCTCCTTATCCTGAGAGGCCAACTCCCCTTGGCTTCCGGGTATTTGAGGCTTGCTTCCTTGGCAACGTGGGAGGCCCAGAGACCTGGAACAAGAAGTGGGGACAAAGCTGCTGGTCCTCTCTCAGCCACCCATGGAGGCTTCGGGGCAGGAGAACTTCCACACCGTGCAGGCCCTGGCATTCGGGGGCGAGCAGAGGAGGGTGCAAAGGGGCCGGCAGACAGGCTCTGAGAGTGACCAACCTCAGGGGACCCCGCAGGGTGCAGGTGGGTGCCAGCTTCCCCGGGCAGCGGCTCTCTGCAAGCTCCTTTCACAACAGAGCTGAACTGCCCTGTCCTGGCTGCCCTCCAGGGACACAAGCCAGTTCCCATTGTGGCCAGGACTCAGACCAAGGCTGACCAGCACTCCCCCACCCCAGCACCTGATCCCCCAACATCATAGGCCATCCTGACACCCTGGACCTGGCAGGTCACCTCCTGGCCCCCTGGGGTCTCACGCTGTAGTCGTCGACCCCTTCTACAATGTCACAAACTTCCGAGCTCAAGATGCCATCAAACACTGTACGTCTCTATCACAGCCAATAACTGAGCCCCCCACTAGATGACAGGAACCCCCCCATGGCTCCATTTCTGACCCAGGATGGGCTGAGACTCCCCACAAGGAACGCCTGGGCCCCTCACCACCCCAACCCATCCTGGGGGGCAGTCCTCTCGCCCCCCACGTGATCTCCCTGCTCTGCAGCTCTCACACCCTCTGCCCCTTCACAGTGGAGGCTTCTGCCCCGGTCCTCAAGGAGCAAACCCCCAAATCCCGTCCCCCAGATTCTCCACAGCCACCACCACTCAACCCTTTGCTGGCCCTGGTCAATGTCAAGGTCTTTGCTAATGGTTTCTCCAGCCTCTACTTGCAAGGGTTGCCCTCACCTCCCAGACAGCTGTCATTAGTAGACAGCTCTTCCTCCCAAGTGCACAGAAGAGTGTGTGTGTGTGTGTGTGTGTGTGTGTGTGTGTGTGAGAGAGAGAGAGAGAGAGAGCGTGCGCGTAAGTGTGGCAATACGGGCCTGAGCCTGAGGGTGGGCCAATCAGATCATCCTTTCATCTTTTTCTGATAAGACCAGCCTCTGTGT
>JAQZBX010072606.1:0-15045 GCA_029593785.1 Cabassous unicinctus | reverse complement strand
TGTCCCTCATTGTGTTTCCTCATTGTGTCTCCTTGTTGCATCATCTCTTTGCATCATCTTGTTGCATCAGCTAATCTCACCAGCCTGTTGTGTCAGCTCATTGTCAAGCTTGTCTTTTTTGGAGGCACTAGGAACAGAACCCAGGACCCACCATTGGGTAGGTAGGCACAGAACTGCTAGAGCCATATCCACTTTCCAGCTTAAGTCTTTTGATTGGGAATTTTAATCTGTTAACATTCAATGTTATTGCTGCAAACTGATAAGAACAGATAAGACACTTTATCTTAGACAAAAGGCCGAGAAGCGATTGTTATTGCTGTAAAGGCATTACTTCATCCATTTTATCCTTTAGCTTTCATATGTCATATCTTATTTTTGTCCATCTTTAACCTTTTTGCTTACCCTTTCTGGTAGTCCTCACTTCTACACTCTCTTCCAAGCCTCTCTCTTGTCTTTTCTTTTCTAGCTATAGAACTCCCTTTACTGTTTCCTGCAGACTTGAATATTTGTTTATGAATTCTCTTGGTTTCAGTTTATCTGTGAATATTTTAAGCTCACTGTTGTGTCACATAAAGAAATCTTGAGTGTAAGTTATTCTTTATTAATACCATAATTATATCATACCACTGCCTTCTTGCCTTCATGGTTTCTGGAGAAAAATTTGCACTAAGTCTTATTGGATGTCCCTTGTCTGTGATGTTTTGCTCTTCCTTTGCTGCTTTCAGAATTTTCTCTTTATCTTTGGCTGTTGGCATTCTACATATTATGTGTCCTGTGGTAGTTTTATTTGGACTTATTCTAATTGGAGTAGACTGATTCCTGGACATGTATATACACATCTTTCATGAGAGTTGGGAAATTTTTGGCCATTATTTCTTCAAATATTCTTTCTACCCATTTTTTTTTTCCTTCTCATCTCCTTCTGGAACTCCTATAACATGTATGTTGCTGCACATAATGTTATCATTCAGCTTCCTGAGCCACTGTTCAATTTTTTTCTGTTCTTTTCTCTCTCTGTTTTAATTTCACTTCAATTTCAGTTGTTCTTCCCTCTACATCACTGTTCTTTTTTCGGTGATTTCAAATCTGTTTTGTGTGCTTCTATTGTATTTTTAATCTCACTTATTGAATCTTTCAATCCCATAAGCTCTGTTATATTTCTATTTAAGATTTCAAAATTTTCTTTGAGCTATCTCACAGTCTTCTTGTTTTTCATTTCTTTAACTATGTTGTCCTTTGACTCCATGATTTGATTGAGGAGATTTGTATGAACTTCATTTATTAGCTGTTTCAAGTCTCATCTCTCATCTGGAGCTTTGATTTGTTCCTTTGGCTGTGTTATATCTTCTTTTATCTTTTATGGCTTGTAATTTTTTTTGCTGAAGTCTAGGCTTCTGATTATCATACTGGGTTTACCTGAGGTATAGTTTCTCTCTTGCCTGTGGATTTACTTTAAGTGGCTGTGTGCTACCACTGTTATGTGACTTTTGGTTTAACTTGTTCTGGATATTTAGGATTGTCCCTGTTTAACTGTTCAAACAAGGGCTAAGGACCTAATAATGGGGTGCAGGCCAGTTTCCATGGGACTTAGAGAGGGTGGCAGTAAAGGCATCTGCTTGCCTCGTTTATTTATTATTTTTCTTCTTCATTCACATTTCTGGTTTGGACATCGATGTGCTCTTTGGCAGACATCTCAGTTCAGACCTCAGATGCAAGTGGGCAGTGCATTCAATGTAAATTTACAGGTGTGTGGGTGGTGTAGAAACAATGTCTTCAGTGCTGCCCAAACTTCACAAGCAATCTTTGTCAGAAGCTGTGTTCCACCTTTGGCTGGCCACACCTTCCCTCCCTCTGCCTCTTCAGCAATCAGTCTGGGGCAATAGGAAGGGTGAATGAGAAGCAAGTTATCTTTAGTTCTCTGTGGATCTCAGGGCAAACAAAGTCATGGCTCCACTCAGCCTGGAAGTGTGCAATACTTCTAATGTAGCAGATCAAGTTTCCTGGCCAAAATCTGAATTTGCTGTAAGTGGTGTCCCTCCTTCTCCCCTTTCTTGGGGAAGAGGACCCCTGCATCCCCCTCAGTCCACAGCCACTACTGTCCGAAGTTCCTGCAGTCCACAGACCGCTATTTGCTCTGTAGGTGAGGACACAGGTGTTTGCTGCTGCTTTTGCAGCTCTACTCACAGAAATTTTTAAGCCAGCTGACACTTCCTTCCTCACCCTCTCTCTTCTGGTTGTTGTCTCACCTTCTCCTGGTGTCCTGAGCTCCAGAGCAGCCCCCAGACAGTCTCCACCTGTCCTCTAGCTATTTTGTCTGGGAGAAAACTGATCCCTTCCCCCTCTAATCTTCTATTTTCCTGGAAGTCCTACAATATTCTCATAAAAATTTTTATTTCTGCAAAGTTTGTAGTGACATCATCATTTTCTATTCTGATTTTAGTTATTTGCTCCTTTTTTATTTTTTTCTTTGACAGTCTAGCTAAAAGATTGTTGATTTTCTTCAAAAAACCAACTTTTAACTTTCTTTGTTATTCAGTTGTTTTCTATTCTCTATTTTATTTATCTCCACTGCAGTCTTAATCATTTCCTTCCTTCTACTGAATTTTGGTTTAATTTGCTCTTCTTTTCCTAGTTCCTCAGGAAGAAACATTAGGTTATGAATTTGAGTTCTTTCTTCTTTTTTAGTATAGATGTCCAATCTCTAAATTTCTCTCTGATCACTGCCTTCGTTACATATCACAGGATTTTTATGCTGAGTTCATTTTTATTTAGCTCTAAGTATTTTTTAATTCCCCTTGTAATTTATTCATTTCATTGTTTGCTTAAGAGTATGCTGTTTAATTTCCACATATTTGTGAGTTTTCCAATTTTCCTTCTCTTATCAATTTCTAGCTCCATTTCATTTCAGTCAGAGGAATTACATTGTGTGATTTAAAATTTAATAAATTTATTGAGACTTTTCTTGTGCCCCAACGTATGACCTATCCTGGAGAATGATCCAGGTGCATTTGTAAAGAATGTTTCTTCTGCTTTTGTTGAATGAACTTTCTCATATATTATCTTACATATAGTTGAAAGATAGTATCGTTTGGGTCTTCTTTTTCCTTCTCAGTCTTCTATCTAGACATTCTATTCAGTATTTAAAATTGCAGAATGGAAGCTTCAAATGTTGTTCCAGATCTATTTCTTCCTTCAATGCTGTCAATATTTGCTTCATATATTTTGGGACCTTTTTGTTAGGTGTACACATGTTTATAATTGTTAAATCTTCTTGTTAAATTGAACCTTTTTAAAATTATGTAATGTAATTCCCATGGTAAGCATAAAAAGAATATCTAAAAATCTATACAAAAGGAATTGAGAAGTGATTCATAATGGCCATTTTATATCATCAAAAAAATTGCAGAACTGTGTGGGAGAGAGTGTGGTCTACAATGTGCACTATAGTCCATGCTTAATGGCAAAGCCCCAGGATCTGTATATCCATTGCAGGTGATGTGCCACACTAAAGAAGGATGTTTATGTGGGAGGTTGTGGGAAGTGTGGGAGGTGGGGCATATGGGAATCCCTATAATTTTAGTGTAACATTTATGTAATCTAAATAGCATATAAAAAAAAAATTATAAAAAAAATTTAGAGATTTGATTGGGCCACATCAGTAGGGCATTGAGCCCTGCCCCTTGGTGAGTGGGGCCTCAAAGATAAAAGATATGACAAAGGACAGAGTTGGAGAGTTTTGATGTTGGAGTTCTGATACTGAGTTTTAATGATGGAGCCCAGGAAAGTAAGCACAGATGAGCTTGGTCATGAGGAAGGAGAGAAGGCCCCAGGAAAACAGATGAGCCATTTGCCTGACAATTCACAGCTGGCCTTGTGGAGAGAAGCAAAGCCTAGAAAGCCTCATTGTATACAGCTGACCTTGTGGAGGAAACAGGAGATAAGCCTGGAGAGAAATGGAGCATTGGGAAGAAGGGAACCCAAGAAGCTTGACCCCTGGCAGATGTGTGCAGCTGTCTTGCTCCAACACATAGAAACAGACTTTGGTGAGGGAAGAAACTTATGCTTTATGGCCCGGTAACTGTAAGCTTCTACCCCAGATAAATACCCATTATAAAACAACAGCAACAATAATAATAATATATGGGATTCCCATATAACTCACCCTCTCCCCCTTCCATACTTTTCCCCATTGACAACATCTTTCATTAGTGTCATATATTTGTTACAATTGATGAAAACATATTGAAGTATTGCTACTAACCATGGTCTATAATTTACATTATGGTTTACACTTCACACCACACAATTTTATAGATTTTGACCTAATGTATAATGGCCTGTATCCATCATTGCAATGTCATGCAGAACAATTCCAGTGTCCAAAAAATGACCTATATTACACTTATTCTTCCCTCTCCCTCCCCTCAGAACCTCTGCATGCCACTGCCTTAATATCAATGTTACAAATTCTTCAATTACTAGAATAATAATGTTTACCTTGGCTCGTAGTTTGCATTTCCCCCTTATGTTTGTTCATTCCACAAGCTTGAGTATTTTGGGATGGTGATTCATATTTTACTTCTGATTGAGTGGGGGTTTAGATCCCATGGGGAAGATGGCCAGAACTGTTTTGCTTGCAGGTGCAGATACTCTTTTTTCTGGGGTGGGCATTGTCCATCATCATCCTTTTGTTAGTTGTCCTGGGTGAATCTGATGAACTGAAGAGGAAGTGTTGGCTGAAACTCTGCTGAGATTCAGGGTTCAACTGGCATATGAATGGCCCAAAGATTTTAGTCTCTTGGACACATATTTAATGGGTATATTGCTAATTATAGGTTCAAATAAAAGGAGCATAAGAACATGTGTAGTAAAATTATAAGTGAGTCCATCTCCAATACATTGGGGGGTAGGTTATCATATATTCCACTGACAAGGTGCTGATTCCCTGGAGTTATCTGCCTTTCCGCTAGTGTCCAGATGGTTCTAGAGCTCTCAGGAGTACCCCTGCTTGAGGCATTGTTTGCTGCATGGTCAGTGAGATCCTCCTAATACTTGCATAAATGTAACTTATGGAATGATCTCCTGACTCACTTTGAAGTCTCTTAGTCATAGAAACTCATTTGTATTTAATATTTCCCCTTTAGGGTCAAGGTTTTTTTTTCAAATGCATCATTTGGTTTGTCTTCTTTTAATAGGCAATGACTGTGTTTTCAAGAGACTCTTGCCCCTCTGTTTGAGAACTTAGCAGCGCTCCCTAAGATAGGAGTTTAATATTTTTTTCTTTATTGCATGGATGTCCACCCACTGAGATAACACCATATGAAAAGATGAACACTTTCATATTCCATAGACCCATACCTCAGTTGCATCTGTATCCACATATTCTGCAATCCCTGATGCACAGCACCAATAATCCTCTCCTCCCATATTTGCTAAAAGATTATTCCCACCATTGTAGTTTTAACCACAGACATACACATCCTAAGAATTCACCTGTTCCATCCTCCAGCCCTCCTTCAGTTCAATGGATATTCCAACCTAACACTTTCCACCCTGCTCACTCTCACATTCTAGCACTGTCCCTCCCACTTAGAATCCTGCACCACTATCACTGCATCCATTGCCAAATCACCCCTTCCACCTTATCATATATTTTGAAGGCATAATATAGTTAAAGGCAACTGCATTTCAATTAGTTACACTGTATTTAAAGTGCCAGCTCATAAAAAATACATTTGCAAGTATGTCATCAGAGATTTTTCAGATTGTCAATACAAATTTGATTTATATCTATCCATCTGCAAGTACTGTACTCTTTTGACAACCGTAGCATTAAGTTTTAAAGTTGCGAAGTGTGATCCTTCAACATCATGTTAATTTTTCAAAATGATTTTGGCTATTCAGCACCCCTTACCTTCCAAATAAATTCAATGATTGGCTTTTCCATTTCTGCAAAGGCTATTGAAATTTTGATTGGGATGGCATTGAATCTGGAAATCATTTGGAGTAGAATTGACAGTTTGGCAATGTTTACTCTTTCAATTCATTAGCATAGAATGTCTTTCTATTTACTAAGATCATTTTTATTTCTTTTGGCAAAGTTTTGTAGTTTTTCATGTTTAGGTCATCTACATCTTTGTTTAAATTTATTCCCAGATATTTGATTTTTAGTTGCAATTGTAAATGGATTTTTTTCCTGATTTCTCCTTCAGATTGTTCTTACTAGTGATTTTTGCTTGTTGATATTTTACCCCACAAAATTTGCTGAATTCGTATATTAGCTCTAGTAGCTTTGTTGTAGATTCATTGGGAGTTTCTATATATAGGGTCAAGTCATTTGCAAATAGTGAACATTTTACTTCTTTTCCAATTTAGAAGAATTTTATTTCTTTTCTTGCCTAATTGCTCTTATTATTGTTATTCACAATATTGAATAACAGTGGTGACATTGGGCATCCTTATTTTGTTCCAGATCTTAGAGGGAAAGTTTCAACTACTTTGCATTGAGAAGGATGTTACCTGTGAGTTTTTCATATATGCACTTAATCATGTTGAGAAATTTTCCTTCTATTCCATTCTTTCAGTGTGTTTTTATCAAGAAAGGATGTTGTATTTTGTCAAATGCTTTTCTGCATCAATTGAGATGATCGTGTGATTTTTCTCCTTTGATTAATGTGATGTATTACATACCACATTATCTTATGTTGAACCACTCTTGCATACCTGGAATAAAACCCACTTGATCATGGTGTATAATTCTTTTAATGTGCTGATGGATTTGATTTGCAAGTATTTTATTGAGGATTTTTGCACCTGTGCCAATTGCTTTATGACAAGCCCACCAAATCCACTTAATTGGGAAATAACAGTCTCTTCAACACATGCTGCTGAGATAACAGAATATCCATAGGCAAAAGAATGAAAAGGGCTTTTTGTCTCACACCATATACAGAAAGTTTAAATCAAAATGCTTCAAATCACAACTAAATATAAGAACCAAGATGATTAACCTACCAGGAGAAAAGGTAGAGAAGCATGTTCAGGACACTGTGTTAGGAAATGGTTTCATAAATTTATACCCAAAACACAAACAACAAATAAATAACAGATAAATGGAGACTTATGAAAATTAAAAACTTCTTTTGTGCATCAAAGTACATTATCATGAAAGTAAAAAGAAAACCTACTCAATGGGAGAATATATTTGGAAATCACATACCTGATAAGAGGTTAATATCCAGAATATATAAAGAAATCCTAAAATTCAGGAATAAAAACACAAGAATCCAATTTCAAAATAGGCAAAATACTTGAATAGACATTTTGCTGAAGAAGATATATAAATGGTCGAAAAAGCACATTAAAAGATCCTCAACATCATTAGGTATTAGGGAAATGCAAATCAATACCACAATGAGATACCATTTCACAACCAATAAAAAGCAACTTTTTAAAAAAATGAAAAATGTCAAGTTTTGGGGAGAGGATGTGGAGAAGTAAGAACACTCATTCATTGCTGGTGGGAATGTAGAGTGGTGCAGTTGCTGTTGAAGATAGTTTGGCATTTCCTCAGAAATTTAAGCATAAAATCACCATAGGACCCTGCAATCCCACTTCCAGTTATATACCAAAATTATTTGAAAGCAGGACTCAAACAGATATTTACAAACCAATGTTCGTAGCAACATTATTCATGATTGCCAAAAGATAGAAGCAACTCAAGTGTCCATTAACCAATTAATGGAGAAGTAAAATACAGTATACACATGAAATGAAATATTATTCAGACATAAAAAAGAAATGGAATTCTGATACATTTGACAACATGGATGCATCTTGAAGACATCATGTTGAGTAAAATAAGTTAGACACAAAAGGACAAATATTGTATAATCTCATTGCTATGATACAATTAGAATAATCAAACTTGTAGAGTCAGAATCTAGAGTAAAGGTTAACAGAGGCCAGGGTGGGGACAGGTAATAGGTAGTTAATGCTTAAATTGTACAGTGTGTCTATTAGGGCTGATGGTAAGATTTTGGTAATGAATGGTGTTGATGGTAGCAGAGCATTGTGTAATTAACAGAACTCAGCTATGTATATGAATATTGGTAACAGGAGAAATTTTAGGTTGCTTTTCTGTTGATAGAATAAAAATTTTAAAAAATATATAATACAGAGAAGCCTATTGTAAATGATGGATTATAGTTAAAAGTACAATTATGAAAAAGTTCTTTCATGAATTGTTACAAATATACAACACAAATTCAGGGTGTTAATAGTGAGTGGTATAAGGAAACTATATTTATGCATGATTTTTCTGTAAAAATTCAACTTCTCTAGTTAAAAAATCAGTTTGTGAGGTATGTGTCGATTTATTTATTGACTTTCAATTCTTTTCAAATAGTCTATTTGTCTATTTTTATGCCAGTACCACAACTGTTTTTGTTACTACATCTTTGCAATACAATTTGAAGTTGGGAAGTGTGAGTTCTTCAACTTTGTTCATTTTCAAAAATTTTTTGTATTTGGGCCACCTTGAAATTCAACATGAATTTGATGATTGCACTTTCCATTTCTGCAGAAATGGCTGCTGAAAATTTGTAGGCATTGCATTGAATCTGTAGATCATTTTGTATAATATTCACATCTTGGCATATTAACTTTCCAGTCCATAAACATGCAATATCTTGTTACTTATTTAGGTCTTATTTAATGTCTATCATCAATGTTTTTATCCAGTTTTCATTGTAAAAGTCTTTTATACCCTTCGTTAAACTTATACTTATATATTTTATTCCTTTGATGATATTGTAAATAGAATTTCCTTAATTTCCCCTTTTGAGATTTTACACAGGTATTTTGCTGAACTCATTTATTAGCTTTAATAATTTCCCTGTAGATTTCTTTAGATTTTCTATATATAAAATCATGCAATCTGTTAATATACTTTTACTTCTTCCTTTCCAATTTGCATGCCTTTATTTCTTTTTCTTGCTTAAGCACCCTGGCTAGTACTTGTAGTATTATATTGAACAGCAGTCGAGAAAGTTGACATCCTTGTCTTGTTCCTAATCTTAGGAAGAAAACTTTCAGTATTTCAACATTGAGAGTGATAATGTGGTAGCTTTTCATAAATTGCCTTTATTATGTTGAGAAACTTTCCTTCCAGTCCTAGTGTTCTGAGTGTTCTTAACAAGAAACGGTGTTGGATTTTGCCAAATACCTTTTATTCATCTATTGAGATAATCATGGTTTTTAAAATACCTTTTTCTATTTATGTAGTTTATTACACTAAATGTTTTTCATATTTTGAATCTCCCTTGCATTCCTGGCATAAATACCACTTGGTCATGGTGTTTAATATTTTCAATATGTGATGTATTCAGTTTGCTAATATTATTCAAGGATTTTTGCTCTATAGTCATAATGGTAATTCTTCTGTGATTTTTTTTTCTTGTGATATCTTTATTAGGCTTTGGTATCTGTAATACTGGACACAGAATGGATTAAATAGTGTCCTCTTCTCTTGAATTCTTTGGAAGACTTTGTGAAGAATTGGTGTTAATTCTTTACATGTATAGTAGATTTCACCATTGAAGCCATTTGGTCCTGAATTTTTCTTTTTGTTTCAGTTTGCAAGCTCCTGAGGGTAATGGACCAGAAATGAGTTGGCTTTTATTATGGGGATTGAATAACTTATAAGCTTACCATTCTGAGGACATGAAAATGTCCAAATCAAGGCGTTATCAGGCAATGCTTTTATCCCTGAAGACTGGCTGCCAGTGATACTGAACTCCTTCCTCACATGCCAAGGCACATGGTGGTGTCTGCTGGGGCTCACTCTCCTCCTCTGGGCTTCATTGCCTACAGGTTCCTGCTTTGTGGCTTTCTCTCCCCTTTTGTGTTCTGTTGATTTCAGCTTCTGTCTTCCAAGACTTTCTTTCTCAGCTTCTGAGCATTTTTCTCTGTTTCTATCTCTGTATTCATAAAATTTATAAAGGATGCCAGTAAGAGGATTAAGACACCCTTGAGTCATGCCTTACTGAATTAATCTAATTAAAAGGCCCTTAACTGAAAGACCAAATCAAAGGGCCCACTTAGAATAAGTTCACACCCACAGGAATGGAATTTCACTAAGGACATGATTTTCTGGGGTCCATTCAACATCAACTAGTCACACAGGCTTTTTGAGGTTTTCTATATCTTCTTGAGTCTATTTTGTTAAATGATATATTTCTAGGAAAATTTCCATTTCTACTAGATTATCTAATTTGTTGGCAAACAATTGTTTATTGTATTCTCTTTTCATTTTAAAGACAAGTTATTGACATATACCATTCTTGCATGAATATACATAAACAATAAGTTTATAGTAAAAGTTTAGAACTTACCAAAAAACATGCATAACATCATACATGGCCCCTATACATTACCCCACCACCAATTCCTTGCATTGTTGTGAAACATTTGTATAAAATCATGAAAGAGCATCATCAAAGTATTACTACTAACTATAGTTTATATCTTTCATTTGGTGAAAAAACTCTATTGATTATTTGTTGTTGTTGTTCATAAACCACACAATTTATTTAAGTGAACAATCAGTGGAATTTGGCAAAATCATGGAGTTGTGCATTCATAAGTTCAATCAGTATTAGAGCATTTTCCTTACTCCAAAGAATACGAAACAAAAAACTAAAAAAACCCAGTATCATACCCATATATTAGTGCTACTAATTACAACTCCTATGATGTGCTTTAACCTTTTAAATTTATTTCCAAACATTTACAAACAATTTTTTAACAATTCTGCACAGATTAAACCTCAGATTTCCATTCTATAATCATATTGTTTTCTCTGATGACGTATATTCTAGCTATTATCTCCACGAGTTTGCTCATTATATTTAGTTCATAATAGCAAAATCATAAATATTTGTCCTTTTATGCTTGGCTTGCTTCTCTAAACATAATGTCCTCCAGTTTCATCCACCTTCTCATATGTGTTGCTTCATTTCTTCTTACAGTAGCTGCATAATATTCCATCGTGTGTATGTTAAAGAGTTCATTTATCCATTCTTCAGTTGATGGACACCTGGATTGTTTCCCTCTTTTGGCAATTGTGAATAATGTCACTATGAGCATTAGTGTTCACATGTTTGTTTGTGTCAGTGCTCTCAGTTTCTCTGGGTATATACCTAGTAATGGTATCACAAGTTACACAGTAGGTCTATTTCTAATTTTCTTAGGAACTGCCAAACAGACTCCCACAGGAGCTGTACCATTCCACATTGCTACCAGCAGTGGATAAGCATCATATTGCTCTACATCCTCTCCAACACTTGTAGTTTTCTGTTTCATTAATAGCGGTCATTCTAGTATGTGTGAAATGATGTTTGATCGTAGTTTTGATTTGCATTTCCCTAATAGCCAGTGATGTTGAAGAATTTTTCATGTGTTTTTTTCTCCACTTACACTTCTTCTTTAGAAAAATGTTCTCTGGTCTTTTGCCTATTTTTTAATTAAATAATTTGCCTTTGATTGTTGAGTTGTAGGATTTATTTATATATTATGGAGTTTAGACCCTTGTCAGATGTGTGAGTTTCAAATATTTTCTCCCATTGAGTAGACTGCATTTCCCTTCTTCCCAAAATTCTTTGAGGTGCAAAAGTATTTAATTTTGAGGAAGTTTCATTTATCTGTTTTTTTTCTTTTCCACTCATGTTTTGGATGTAAGTTTTAAGAGACCTTCACCTACTACAAATTCTTGTAAAAGTTTCCCAACATTATCTTCTAGGAGTTTCATGGTCCTGGCTTTTATGTTTAGGTCTTTTATCTATTTTGAGTTGAATATTGTATAGGGAATGTGATAAGGTTTCTCTTTCATTCTTTTGGTTATGGATACCCAGGTCTCCAAGCACCATTTATTTTCTGTCCCAGAAAAGTAGATTTCTTAGGCTTATAAAAACACAATTCCCATATGCCCCACACCCAGACCTCAGTAGTCTTATCTGTAATGTGGGAATAATTAATATAAGATGCCTCACAAGCTTGTTGTGAGGATTAAGTGGGAAAATGCAGGGTACTGGGTCCATTCTGTGACACACAGGGCCAAGCTCATGGCAAGTTCTCAATGAAGAGTGGAAAGAGTTAAGATGTTTGTTATTACAGTGAATGATGATCTACTTTATTGCACACTGTGACAGCAGGTGCCCTATCATTTTATAAGGGCACTGAACATTCTAGGTACAACAAATTTTACATTTAGCCCTTGACTGTTCTTTGCCTTTTCCTCACAACCATTCATAAAAAAAAAAATAAATAAACACCAAAAGCAAACAATTGACATAGAGGTGAAGGTCTATTTCTGAACTTTCAATTTGAATCCATTGACCAATGTGTTGATATTTATACAAATACCATGTGTTTTGACCACTGTAGCTTTATAATGCAATTCAAGGCCAGGGAATGAGAGTCCTCCAATTTTGCTCTTTGTGAGGATGTTTTGGGCTATTTGGAACATTTTCCCTTCAAAATAAATTTGATAATTGACTTTTCTATTTTTTGTAAAATAGGCTGTTGAAATTTTGATTGGTATTGTATCGAATCTATAGATCAGATTGAATAGGATTGACATCTTCATGATGTTTAGTCTTCCAATCCAAGAACTCAGAATGTCCTTCCATTTGCTTAAGTTCTTTTTATTTCTTTTAGCATTGTTTTGTAGCTTTCTGAATACAGATCCATTACATTCCTGGTTAAATTAATACTTAGATATTTTAGAATTTTTGTTGCTATTGTAAATGGATTTTTTTTTCTTCATTTCCTCCTCAGTTGGCTCGTTACTTGTATACAAATGTTACTAATTTTTGAATGCTGATATTCTATTCTGCCACTTTTCTGAACTCATTTATTACTTCAAGCAGCGTTTTTGTAGATATTTCAGGAACTTCTAAATATATGATCATGTCATCTGTGAATAGTGAGCGTTTTATTTCCTCTTTTCCAATTTAAATGTATGTTATCACTTTTCCTTGTCTAATTGCTCTTACTAGATCTTCCAGCACAATGTTGAATAACAGTGGTGACAGTGGGCATCCTTGCCTTTTACCTGATCTTAGAGGGTAAGCTTTCAACCTCTCCCCATTGAATACTATGTTGGCTGTGGGATTTTCATATATGCCCTTTATCATGTTGAGGAATTTTCTCTCTACAATTATCTTTTAAGTGTTTTTATCAAGAAAGTTTGCTGACTTTTGTTAAATGCCTTTCCTGCATCAACCAAGAGGATCATTTATTTTTTCCCTTCGACTTGTTAATGTGATGTATGTCATTAATTGATTTTATTATGTTGAAACACCCTTGTACAACAGGAATGAAACCCACTTGATTGTGGTGTATAATTGTTTTTATAGGCTGTTTGGTTTGATTTGATTTGATTTGCAAGTAGGTTGTTTAAGAATTTTTTATCTATGTTCATTAGAGATATTGTTCTATAATTTTCTCGTAGTATCTTTATCCTCCTTTGTTATTAGGGTGATGTTGTCTTCATAAAATATGTTGGGTAATTTTCACTCCCTTTCAATTTTTTGTAAAACATTAACAGGATTGGTATTAATTCTTCTTGAAGTGCTTGGAGGAATTCACCTGTAAGGCCATCTGGCTCTGGACTTTTCTTTGTTGGGAGACATTTGATGATTGATTCAATCTCTTTGTTTGTGATTGGTTTCTTGGGTTCCTGTATTCCTTGCAGAGTTAATGTAACTTGTTTGTGCATTTCTAGGAATTTGTCCATTTCACCTAGGTTTCCTAATTTGTTGGCATACAGTTTATCATAATATCCTCTTATGATCCTTTCTATTTCTGTGGGGTCAGTCAAAAAGTCCCACCTCTATTTGTGATTTTATTTATTTTCATCTTCTCTCTTTTTTATTTGTTAATCTTGCTAAGAGTTTGTCAATTTTATTGATATTCTCAAAGAACTAGCATTTTGTTTTATTTATTTTCTCAATTTTTTATTCTTAATTTCATTTATTCCCGCTATAAGCTTTGTTATTTCCTTATTTCTTCTTTCCTTGGGATTGGTTTGCTGTTCTTTTTCTTGTTTCTCCTTTTGTTCTGCATCTCTTATCATTTTTTGCATTTAATGTCTGTGCTGGAGGATCAGATGTAGATCAAGTGGTTGAGCACCTGCTTGCCATGTAAAAGGTCCTGGGACCAATCCCTAATATCTCCTTTTAAAAGTTAAAAAAATAAAATCTGTGTTGTCTGATACCAGTATAGCTACTCCAGCTCTCTTTTGGTTACTATTTGCATGAAATATCTTTTTCCAACCTATCACTTTCAGTCTATTTGTATACTTGTGGCTAAGTGAGTCACCTGCAGACAGCCTATGGATGACTCATGTTTTCCCATCTGTTCTATCAGACTGTGACTTTTCTTAAAGATTTATTTTATTTATTTCTCTCCCTTCATGTTTGCACTCTCTGTCTGCTCTCTGTGCCAGTTTTTTGTGTGCTCTCTGTGCCTGCTTATCTTAGTTTTTTTGGAGACATTGAGAACTGAACCCAGGGTCTCCAATGTAGGTTGGAGACACACAACTGCTTGAACTACCTCCACTCTCTGCTTATTGTCTATCATTGTGTTTCTTCATTATGTCTCCTTGATGCATCACCTCTTTATATCACCTTGTTGCAGCAGTTAAACTTGCCAGCCCATTGTGTCAGCTCATTGTCTTGCTTGTCTTCTTTTGGATGTACCAGGAACAGAACCCAGGATGCTCCATGGGTTAGGTGGGCACATAACTGCTGAACCACATCTTCTTCCCAGGCTAAGTCTTTTGACTGAGGAGTTTATTGATATCTAATATTATTACTTCATCCATTTTATCCTTTGGCTTTCTTATGTCATATCTTATTTTTGTCCATTTTTCCCTTTTTGCTTACCCTTTCTGGTAGACCTCACTTCTACACTCTCCTCCAAGCAATTCTCTCTTGTCTTGTCTTTTCTAGCTGCAGAACTCCCTTTAGTGTTTCCCACAGA
>JAQZBX010072605.1:0-15045 GCA_029593785.1 Cabassous unicinctus | reverse complement strand
CTTAGACAGATGTTTGTAAACATTGCAATATTTAAATAAAATGAAACAAGTTATATGGATAAACACTCTGTTATTATTTTGTTTTGATGTAAAATAATTTAAACCTATAATATTGGGTTGTTTAATTTTGGTGTTTGCCTCTTTGCAGTACTAGGGTTTTTTCAAAATTTGTCCTCTTGCTTGTCTTTGGGATTTCTTGGAGAGAGATAAAAGGAATATGATGTTTTTTGAGTATTATTTTTGACTATGAAGCTTACCAATCAAGTTGTTTTTCTTTTGGAGAAGTTGTGGGATAGTTTGCTGAAAATTTGATCAAGATTTTGAAATATTTATTTTAAGTAAGGTGTCTGTCTTAGATTCCTGGCTTCTATGCTAAATATCCACAAAATGTTGACCTTAAAGAACAGGAAGTTTTTCTCTCATAGTTTTGGGCTTAGAAGCCTTGCTCCCTCCAGGGTCAGTAGCATTCTGGAAGGCTGGCAATCCTTGGGGTTTTTTGACTTTCATGTCTCATAACTATGTCTTCTCTTTCTTCTTCCCAATTCTGTTGATTTACAGCTTCTATTCCTCCGAGTGGCTTCCTCTTCATAAAGCTTCCAGTGTTAGCATTTAGTTCCAATCTCCTTACATTGATCTGTACCTTACCTAAAAATAACATCTTTACTAAGTCCCATCTCCAATGGGCTCATACCAACAGGAATGCATAAAGATAAAGAATATATTTTTTTCTGGGGCTTATAACCCAATCTGCCACAGTGTCCCCACCAAATTGCTTCATAAAGGTCAGATTGTGTATATAGAAAATATCTGTCTAATTCCTGTACCTTCTGTTATAAGCAAAGTGTTTAAGAGTTGCATACACGATAAAAATATAATTATACAATCATGGAATGATGGCTTTTTTAGGATTGTGTAATAATGTAAAGACTGATCTTTCTCACAAATAATGGACACTCCACAGTGGTCTCCCTCATGGAACAACACCCTATGTAACCCTACTAGGGTTTAATAAGAACTAGTGGAACATAAGGAAACATATAAACAAACAAATAAAGCTCACTTATTCTAGACCCAATTTTGGTTTTCTATTAAAAGAAGAATTAATGAGGAAAGCTACAGTTCAATAACTGGTAAATATTAGATTTTTAGTAGGTATTTTATTCAATTCTCTCTACAACACTGCAGGTTAAGAAAGCTCAGAAGCTGGAATTTAGTTATGGAAGCAAACTAGCTGTTTCTGTAATGAGCACATTCATAAAATAAAGCAAATTAAAATTTTAGTACAAATAAATACAGGAATTTCACCATTTGTATTAGTGCTACTTCCTATCTTTCCATCTACCTGCGTACATTTTCTAACACATCAGTGTTGTCTCTTCTTACATGAAAAATTCTTAACATTCCTTGTTTTCTATCACCACAGAAGTCCTGAGAGTACTTAAAGGATTTGGGGTATATTTGTGAAATCTCAACAGTACATTAAAAAAATTTTTTTACAGTCATTTATTTCCCATTCCATGAGGATAAAAAGACCTGGTCAATCTTAGAGGAGAGAATCAAATAAAATTTAATTCTTTTGGATTCCATATGTATTACATAATCTTCTATTTTTTTTTAAATTAAATCAAAATACCTTAGAATACGGATAATTATTGTCTGAAGGTTCAAGTGCAAGTCCTTAAAATGGCTCCCTTTATAAACCCTTTGCCAACATAATAAACGAAATGAAAAGCTGCATCCCTAAGGAAGTGCAGAAGGTATTGTTTTCTTTGAACACTTGATTGAATGAATTCTATACAGAATCAACAATAGTAACTTCATATGTGTTTATGGAACCATCTTTAATGTATTGAGCTGTTTTCCTGCTAAGGGCATTGATGGTATTCAAGTACAGGGGACAACTGCCATGGAGAATATGACCATGAATGGTCATGACCTATGTAGAAGTAGCTCTGTGTGGTATGAAAGGAGTAAAAATTTATTTAAATCCTCAAAAACTGTACAATTGAATAGGCTCAAGGCAGTGTCAAGCAGTTGCAGTCTTTGAGTTTACTGGGTTTGCCTCAGTAATCAGAGATCGGAACATTTTTGCCAACCTTCAAAATCTTCTACAGTGTTTAGAAGATGTTCTACACACTTAATGTTCACACATATGAACACACATCTATCAATATATATTACTAATCAAGTGGATATGTAACACGTTCTGAGGATTTCACTTGGCTTCTTTCCCTAGACATGCAAGTTAATGCTTAACGGAACCATATACAAAGTGAACATATCAGTGTCATGGGCTCAACCATATGGACTCCCCTCATCAATGTGGATTTGGCGAACTAAACTGCATGGTGTCCAAAATTCTAACAACAGAGGCCACCACTGTTACCTCTGAGGCATCACTGTGCCTTTGATATTTCATTATTTTCTGGAGGATTGGTAGACCCACTTCAATTAGACTAGTTTCTACTAATGCTAAATGGCAGGGGTAGTGCTTTTTCTTTCAGAAACAGGCATAAAATTTGCATGTGTTAGCTTTATGCATCCATTTTCTTGTTAGCATTTTCCTGGCAGTATTTCTAGATGTGGAATCTATAATGCGTTATTCATAAGAATACATATTAATCAGTGTTTTCCAGTAAAACAGAATTGACAGGAGATATAGGTAAATGGTATGAGATTTTATAGAATTGACTCATACAACTGGGGGGATGCACAATTCCAAATTCTGTAGGGCAGGCTGCAAGCCAGGGACTCAAATTAAGGTTATCAATGAGTTCCCCAGGAGATGCTGATTGTCTGAAATAGAGATGGAAATTCTCTTTTAGTGCTGAAATCACTGCTCCTTTTAAGGCTTTCAACTGATTGGATGAGACATCACTCATTGCTGATGGCAATATCCTCAGTTGATTGTACATGTAATTAGTCATAGATGCAATTAAAGTATATGAAATATCCTTGTATTAGAGTTAGTCCAGTGCTTACTTGACCCAACAACTGGGCACCATTACCTGGCCAAGTTGACACCCTAGCCTATTCATCATGGCATGGTATCCCTTCAGGCATTACCTGGGATTGAGGGTGCATTAGATGGCAATGGAATAGCAACAAATTATTCTGTCCTCAGAAATCGTTGGTTTTACTATTAGCCCATCATCCAGAAGTAATACGTTTCATGGAATTGTAGATTAGTTAGAGGAGCCCTCAGTCAATATTGTTGAGGTATTCTCTAAGAGGTGCTATATGATTTTAATGGCAGCCAATATATGATGCCATCTTTATTAAGAACATACACATCCAGGAGCGAAGGGTATGATGTAGACATGTCCCCTTAGTGGTCAGTAAAATAAGCCTTGCAGATCTCCAAGTATAGAGAATATAATTGACCAAATGACCTGGATTCAGAGCTCTGAAATTAATTTCCACATATGCATGAAATGCATGCTTATGAAAGAATACTGCCAGCCAGCAAGTATGACAGAGATACAAAGGCAGACTGTTTCTGTTAGACCCTGAAGACCTCTCATAGCAGACTTTAAAGCATGACCTTCTGACTAAATTTTCTGAGCTGTCCTTAAACTTCACAATGGTCTAAGAGGTTTCTATTTGTCCATCCTTCCCTCTATCCTTCCTTTGGGGGTCAGACTTCCATCTTGTTCTGCTGTCACAACTCGACTTCTCTGTCTCCCTCTCGTCTTTGAAATGCACAGACACAGGTGTTTCCCCTAATAATATACTTGCACATGTTACTACATCTTCATGTCTGCCTCTCAGAGGAACCTGGGCTTCATAGTCTCTTTAATATTGTATCTAATAGGGAAGTAAAATTTCATTTCCTCTCACTGTAACCTAAGGTTCAGTGGAATAGGAAGTCTATGTACCAAGGGGAAGATTGCTTCACAAAAAGATCACCATTAATGTTCTGATCAATTTGTATCTGAGTCTGACCCTGGCCATCAAGGACTCTACTGGCCTTAAACCAATAAGGATCACTCTATTCAGCAGTGTGATTGATCTAATCACCAGAGGGAAATTAGTATATGCTACAATATGGGTTCAGAAAAGCTATGTTTGTAATCTAAGTATTAGTAGTGCCCATCTTTGTACTCTCATAGAATACTCTTTTGTAGGAAACCCAGTAAAAACAAGTTATCCAATAACTCCCATCTCACAAAAAGTAAAGTTTGGAGTACTTTATCAGGTAAATATTCATATTTAACTGAGATTCTGTAAAAGAATGAATAGCTCAGAATGATGAATACTTATTTTACAAACATAGGGAGGGAGACAGAAAAGTCGAAGTTCAAATAGAAGAAGCAGAAGAGCCATGGTTAGGGAAACCACAAATGAGTCCAACTCTGTCACCCAAGGAAGCATAAATTCCCAAGTAGGGTCTACTGGTATGGCACCAAACTCCTGAGCTGTGTGCCCTGCCTATAGTGTCTGGATGTCTCAAGATCCCTCAAGAGCCATGCTATTTGAGGCAATATTTACTTTGGTTGTCAATGAGATACTGCTGAGATGTGCATAAGCATAAACTCTAGAATGACCACCTGACACACTTTGAAGTCTCTTAGCCATATAAACTCATTTGTGTTTACCCTTTCTCCCTTTTGGTCAAGGTCTTTTTCCAGTTGCTTTGCTAGTTGGTACTTGGTAGTAATCCCTTGGTGTGAGGGAGTCTCATCCTCAGGAGTCATGTCCCATGCTGTGGGGTGGTAATGCATTTATATCATGAATATGACTTAAGAAAGACCACATTTGAGCAACAAGGAGGCTCTCAGGAGGTAACTCTTAGATACCCTATAATACTAGGCTAAGTTTCAATTTCAAAAGTAAAGGTTCATAATTACAGTCATCAATATCAAGGGCCTGTCCATGGTCTATCATCCTTCAATAGTCACTGCCTCAGTACTTGGGGGATTCTTCCTGTACCATTAGAGAATGTGACAGAGATCCCCAGGATGGAAATTTGATATTCTTTTGGTTATTGTGTGAATCTCCACCCACTGTGACAAGCCCTATGAACACTTGACCACATTTATATGCCTTATAGGTATGTCCCAGGTGAACCTCCTCCCATGCATCCCCTATCACCGACACCCCACACCAATGATCCTACCCTGACACAGTTGTAACCCTTCTGTGTTCCAAAACTTCTTCAAAAATGAAGCCAACAAAATAATCAAATACAATTAATAAGAAAATGAAATAATAATGATGATTTAAAAAGTAAATAAAATACAAAAAACTTTTAAAAATTGGTATAATAAATAATAATAAAAATATAAAATTAAAAAAAATTGATATTATGTCTTTCATCACTGTAAGATCTGTTGTTTTGTATATACAGTGACATTTTCTTCTGTTTATTTCCCCAGTGTCTTATTTTTCCATTTGTCTTTAAAGAAGCTTTAGTCTATGGAAAAGTGATGTACAGAATATAGGGGATTCCCTTATACCCAACATCCTCTCTTTTTTCCTTTTTCCCCTATTGATAACACTTTACATGTGGATGGTACATTTGTTACAATTGATGTGCAAATATTGAAACTGCTTAACCATGGTCAATGATATACATTATGGTTTACATTTTGGAACATACACTTTTGTAAATTTTGATTCAACTTATCATGGCATGTATCCATCATTGCAAGATCATGTAGGACAATTCCTTCACCCCAAAAATGCCTCATGGTCTATGCTGAAAATGGCTATTAAAAGTTTTACATTTTCTTTATAGAACATTTAATTTCAATAGATTTTTGCATGAACATTCATAAACATTTTTACTTATTTTATATTTAATTCAATAATCTAATATCTAAAAGACAAATATTGTAAACCACTTTCCCTTGAGATTTTAATTGTTTGATTTATAATTAGAGTGATTACATTTCGTCATGAATAATTTTCTGTAGTTTCAAATTAAAATGGCCGATTCTGTTGAATGTTTTAATACCATAAATTTTTGATGGACTCTGCCAACACAGTGATCAAAAGTTTATTGCTAAACTTATACATATCCTAAAATATCAATGCCATATTTGAATTAAATATTAAATGAATATTTATTTTATATAGTCCTAAGATTTTTATTTGTCTAATTTTTTGTTCTTATTAGGGTTTTGTTATTATTTAGCCATGATTCCAGAGTAGGCTTTCCAGACACAAAACAATAGATTATATATTTAGGCCAACTAAAATTATAGACTCTGTGTATATATGATTCTTGTTTAGACAATGGAACTTGGTTCTTTCTCCTAGAATTATTAAATAGGAATTCTTGACAATCAATCTGAGTGTCCTTTTTGTACTTAAATTTCAAGGTTACGATAATAGCATATCTTAAGTAAACCTTTGTCACATCACTTCAATTTTTGAAATCACCATTTCTCTCCAGTATAGATATACTTTTTACTTTCATTTTGTTAACATTAAATAACTGATTTTCTGTCACTGTAACATGCTGATTCAGTCTATTAACACTTAAAAAGTGTGTGTCATTATGGGGATTTTATTATCAATAGTGGGAATTATTGAGAACTCATGTTTCAGAAAATACCCAAGTCAGAATATGCAGCTTTCCTTTTTAGAATATTTGTCTAAATCAAGAATTTTAGAATTCCAATACCTCTGTTGGGCATCTTTTAGGTTACTGTATGTGAAAATTGGCACTGATTGTATCCCTTGGCCCACTTTCCATATTAATGTGTCTTGCCATCAGTACTGACTGGTCCTTCCTGGTTCTGTGTGACACTACTATATTTTCTGGGAGTACATGGCTAAGTAACAGTTCCTTGCATTTTTTTTTTCTTTACTGCTTACACAAATAGACACATGGACATATTTTTATTTTATAAACATCACTTGTATTAACATTACCTTACTTTAAAAAAATTAATCAAAATTGCATGGAACCTATCATATCTGCCCATTTTTTAACACAGTACCTGTTTTTATTCTTTATATATACATACATTTCTTTTTTTCTTTTTTTAAAAAAATGTTTATTATTAAAGAAGCTTTAGATTAAATAAATGTTATATAAAAACCACAGGGTATTCCCAAGTACTCCACTCACTCCCTTCCCATTCTTTCCCACATTAACAACATCTTTCATTAGTGTGGTACATTTGTTACAATTGATGAACACATATTGAAGCATTGTACTAACCAAGGGCTATAATTTACATTATAGATTTCACTCTGCCTTGAACAATTTTATAGGTTTTGACAAGTGTATAATGGTCTATATCATCATTGCAATGTCATGCAAGACAATTCCAGTGTCCCAAAATTGTCCCATGTTGTAACTATTCTTCCCTCTCCCTCCCCTCAGAAACTCTGGTGGCTACTGCTTTTATATGAATGGTACAAGTTCTTCCATTACTAGAATTATCATAAGTCTACTTTAGTTCATAGTTCCTTTTCCCCTTATGTTTGTTCATTCCCCAATCTTGAGGATTTGGGGATGGTGATACCTACCCTGACTCCGATTGAGAAAGGGCTTAGGTCCTATGGGGCAAATGGATGGAACTGTATTGCTTGCAGTTGCAGACACTCTCTACTTCCCAGGATGGACATTGTCCATAATCATTCTTTTGTTAGTTGTCCTTGGAAACATTTCTCTTTTTAATAACAGGAACATATAGATTTTCATTTCTCAAGTTGTTTTTCTTCACCATAGTTATTCTGTTTTATTATAATAAACTGTGCTTTGGTGCTTGGAATGTCCATAATTCAGAAGAAATCCTAGTCAGTTACTCATATAAAATAAACCAGAGGCCATTAGAGTAATTCACAAAAAACAAATCTATAGGCTCTTTACTAATTTTTCCATAATGAATGAACATATATGAGAGATAAAGACATTGGTGAGACCACGTTTTCTGAACTTATCTTGCACCAATGTGATTTCTGGGTGCTGCTGGATCTCTGCTAATGCTCTTGGGGAAAGAGTACATATAATATGATTTTAAAATTCTGTGAGGGGAATAGAAAGTGATGGCTGTCATGTAGTTTTAATTATAGGAAAATATTAGAAATTATTTGAACATATTTGCTATTATTTTGAAGAAATTACTATATAGTAATTATATGTATCAGATGGCCAAAATCTATTTATGTTAAAGAGAGTGCTGTTTTTTTACTTTTCTTTAAGAGTAGAGTCCTTTTGGGTTTTAATTGGTATGTTTTTAATCTATTAACATGGTATTCATTCCAAGTTAAATTTTATATTAGACTTTTATCTCTGAGGTTGCCCTAATTTTCTTATCTTATGTCTACTGAAATATCTTATGTCAGGGCGGAACATTCTGTAACTTTTTAAGAATCCTTGATCACAATGGGCCAAAATGGCAAAATGTTTGAGATAAAAAAAAAACCTGAACAAAATTTGTGCTTGTGTCTTCTCAGAGGTAGAGATTCTGGATTTATTTCAAGAATTTTTAGAGAACTTCTTTCACATCATTATTCCTCAGATTATAGATAATAGGGTTCAACATGGGGAACACCAAAGTGTAAAATGTAGAAGTTATTTTGTCCTTATCCAGAGAATAGCTAGATCAGAGGCGAGCATATATGTGTAGAGAAGAGAGCCATAGTATAAGTTAACAGAGATCACATGGGAGGAGCAGGTGGAGAAGGCTTTGAGGTGGCCCTGGGTGGAGTGGATCCTCTTGATGATGATGATGATGTAGAGGTAAGAGGGTAGTATGAATAAATTGGGGGCAATGACATTGGAGGCCAGGAGGAAGAACAGCACAGGATGGAAGCCATCCTTCCTGCCACAAGCGAGCTTCACCAGGGGAAGAAAATCACAGAAAAAGTCATCAATGATGTTGTCATGACAGAATTTCAAGGCAAAATTTCTTTTGGTGAAGATGAAAGGGTTAATAAAGCCACCAAGATATGAAGCTGCTACCAAAACCCACATAGCTTTATGGACATTGCCTGAGAATAAAGTAATGGCTTTGTTATGGCCACATAGTGGTCATAAGCCATGGCAGCCAACAGGAAACTCTCACTATAGGCCAGCCCAGTGGAGAAGAACTGAGCTACACAGCCAGCCAAGGATATGCTCTTGTCTTCAGAGATGCAAGTCAGTAGAATCTTTGGGGTGTACATGGAGGAATATCAGAGATCCAGAAAAGACCGGTTCCCAGTGAAAATGTACATGGGCATGTGGAGCTATGAGTCCCTACAGATCAACATTATGACAGTGGTATTTCCCACCAGTTTCACAGAGTATACACCAAGGAGCAGCACTAACAGAACCAGCTGCACCACGGGATCTGTGGTGAAGCCCACCAGGATGTACTGTGTCATGGTGTGATTGGCCCCCTCCATGACTATAAGGAATCTCAACTAAGAGGAGAAAAAATGAGTGTTAATCTTGAATCACTGTGAGGAATAAACTCACAATAATTGAATAACATCACACCACTTTCAATTCTATAAAATTAGAATGAACTGGTTACTACAAGTGCTCATTTAATTAAAAAAAATATTTCTAACAATCACTTAGTTTTGAAATTTACATATTCAAATTTGAAAATATGTAAGATGGTTAATTAGTTTCTTTGCCCTGGAGGTGACTGTTCTACTAAATGAAAGAGACACTTATAATTTGTATTTTCTTGTGTTTTTTTCCCTTCTTAATATCTATTGCTTTGTTATCAAACATGTCACTTCTAACACAAAGTGTGATTTATTTTCCCCTGAAATACTGGACTTCACACCTTTTCAAAATATATTTTTTAAAGAATCATTTCTTTTCCTTGTGGTGTGTGATATTATATTAGAATACCATAAAGCCATTGTAGAATCATGTAACATCAAAATGTCTATGGATATAGGAAATTTTCAGGATATTATAAGGATAAATAGAAGTTAGTATACAAAGCTGTGAAAAGTATATATAGCGAGAGTTGTGATATACAGTGATGTGCTTATAAAACACAACTGATAAAGTGTATTTTATGCATATTCAACAATAGAAACATAATACAAAACAGTAATTTAAGGAACCACTTTTAAATGTAAGTAAATTGGGTGTCTATTTCTAGACTATTTCCCATTATTTTTCTTTTTGCTATTTTATGTTTTATTACTTAGGATTTTTTATTTAAAAACAGTAAACTAATATACATATTAGAAAATGACTATGCAACTCAGTGTTCCATTTAAAAAAGAAATCTTCCCATCCTCTTCAGGATTCCCTGCAAACATAACTAAAATATTGTAATGATCTGTGTACATAGTAATATACCTAGAAACCAAACCATTACAATTGACTTAAAGGACAATTCCAGTTTCTCTAATTGCCCACCAACCTCAGTCATTATGTAGCTAGATAAATGTAAAACCGAGTGAATATAATTATTAACCTTTGCAGGATTACTTCCTAGTACCTAGGAAAGCACTCTATTCATACTAGCTTCCTCATTACTGTTAGTATCATGTAAAGTATTTCCTGAGCAAAATATAGAACAGTAGAAAATTGTTCCAATTAACCTTTTGCTCCTACGATCTTCTGAAGATAGCCTTATCAAGGTCCAGTGATGTCCACCTAAGTAAATCCAATGATCAGATTTCAGTCCTCATCTGATTTGATCTATATACAGCATTTGATGGCTTACCACTTTCTTCTGTTGGAAACACCCTCTTCACTTGGTTTCTAGGTCCTCAGATTGCTTGGATTTCCTTCTACTTCTCTTAATGCTTCTTCTCAGCTTTATTGTCTCAGTCTTTGAATTTTGAAGTGCCCTCAAATCAAACCTTACACCTCTTCTCTTTTCTAACTACATTCATTCTCTGGTGATCCTAACAGGTCTAATGTCATTAAATGATCTCTAATTTTGAATGTCTTAATTTTCTATCTCCTGACTACTTCTCTCCTCTGAACTCCAGACCCAAGAGTACATATGCCTATTTAGTATCTCTTCCTGGATGTCTAATGGGCATGTCATGCAAAATTGAGTTCTAGACACACCTTCCCAGACCTGTTTCTCTCTCCAACTCCCCTTTGCAGTAAATAGCATTAATCCACTATAGAGGAAATAATTTAATAACATTTACTATCTTTCCTTTCTATCTTTCACATCATTGTTGTTTAATCAGCAAAATCTTCATGGCTCTACCTTTAAAATATGTCAGAACCAGACCAATTTTTACCAGCTTTGATGTTTCCATCCTTGACTAAGCCACTGTCATCTACTTCTTTTATTATTGCAGAAACTTCCAAATGGTCTCCCTTCTCTGTACTCACCCAATTGAGTTAATTTTCCACTGGGAGCCAGAGCAGTCCTGTTGAAATGTGAGTTATATCATGTTATTCTGCTGCTCTGAACCCTCCAGTGACTTCTCAACTTGATGAGTAAAACCAAAGTCATCACAACAATGTCCAAGCCCTGGCTTTCATCTCTCTGCTCCTGACTCCCCCTATTCTGCTTAGTAAACTCTAGCCATTTTCCCGTCCATTCTTTTCCTAGCATATAATGGACATGTTCATGGCTTTGACAATTGCTAATCCGTATTTCTGGAATGCTCACCCAATATATCCTCATAACTAATTCCCTCATGTAATCAGGTTTCAACTGTATATAATTTTACCTCTTTTAGGGCCTTTCCTATCTGCCATAATATAATTGACTTCCCTGACTTTTTAAAATACCTTATTCTTACTTCATTATTTCCCCAGTACTTCTCCTTATGTAATATTACATATATCCATATCTATATTTACCTCTTTTATTTCACTTTCACTAGAATGTGCTCTTCCCCTTTTGATTCTGATGGGAAACATTTATCAGATCATTGTTTATATCATGTTCATTCATAGATTTCTTATAAGGTTACTTAGGATATCCATTTTAAATGAATCGTTTAATACAAATTGAGAACTATTTTATGGATGGGCAAAATCTTTGAAATTATGGAATCTATGAGAACTAAAAGGGAAAGATTTGCAAACACTCAGACTCATTCTGTCGTATTCCTATTTGATTCTAATATATTCTGATTCCCAAAATGATCCCAGATTTCATCATTTTTAAAAATCATAGTAAAGGATTTCACAGTTTATTCTGAGTCAGGCTCTGACTTGGTATGTGAAATGCATTATTTAATTTACTCCTCACATTACTCATAAAAAGTAGGTTTACAGATTAATAGCAATGATTTTACAGATGACCAAATTGAGGTTAAATAAATAGCGAAGTGTTCAACAATCAGTAAGTGGTGGTGTTTTATCCATTGTCCTGGTACTTAATCATTTAAGCCACTTCTTTCTCATTTGTTATTAGGTTAATAGTTGCTAGTGGGTCATGTGGCTCCTTTTCTTTCTTAATATAACTACTAATTCAAAACAAGTATGAAAATGCAGATTATTCAAATGTTATCCATGGGAGAGTATCTCAAGAATGCAGGGTCAGAGAAATATTTCTAAGCAGTGTCCAAATTGTCTGCTGGAAAAGCAATACATTTGTAGGAAATCCTGATTATGAGCATAGGAACATTCCATTTCATCCCTACCCATCATCAGGACACTTACCTGTAACTTTCACTGGCACAACCAATGAAGGTACACACTAATACAATGACCCACGAGACTAGTAGGTTGATTAGATTAGACTAAATCCTACTAATCTCAAACGGCATTGTTTTGGAAATATTTGTTCTATGTATCCATTTTATCACTGGCTTTTTCTTGTCAGCATTTCTAGATGTAGACTTTATAATGTCTTATTCATCAACATAGTATTCCACCAAACATTAACTGGGGTAGAAGGATGCATTAGATGGCAAAGCATAGCAATCAGCCCTCCTGTCTACTGAATTCATTTTTTTTAGTATTATCCCAAAATCAAAAAGTAATAGGCTTGATATAGTTCTGGAATATTTAGAGTAAGGGTCAGTAGTGATTTTTGAGGTTTCTCCAATTGTGCTATATTCTTTATATAACAGCAGCCAATGTATGATGCCATCTTTCCTTACCAAGAACAATCTAAGAAGGAGCTAATTGTATCAAGTAGACATGTTCCTTGCAGTGCCGGGAAAATGAGCCTTGGAGATGTCCAAATACAGAGATTATAATTGACCAGAGGACCTAGATGTTGAGCTCTGAAATCATTTTCACATCAAATGCATGCTTCCCACATGCTGCCAGCCAATGAGTGAGTATGGCAGAGTTACAAATGCAGGCTTGTATCTTGCAGAAAATGAATTCCTCTCATAGATGACATTGGCTCACTGACTCTCCACTGATTTGCTGAGCTATCTTTAGACTACACAATGGTCTTAGATGCTTTAATCCATCATTCCATCCTTCTCGCCTTCATTTGGAGTCAGACTTGCATATTGTTTTAATATCACTCCTGGACATTTTTGTCTCCCTCCCACTTTGACCTGCACAAATAGGTGTTTCCCCTAATCAAATCCTTTTACATTTAATCCCGTCCAGGTGCTTACTACTAGGAGATCCCAGAGTTACACAGTCTCTTTTACTTGTACATAAAATGACTTACAAATTGTATTTCCTTTCACAATAACCTTAGGCTCATTGAATTAGGAAGCCTATGCACCCACAGGAAGAGGACATTTGCAAAGGAATATTATCAATGTTTTGATGGTTTGGAGTCTGAGGCTACACCCTGGTCATATTGGATTCTTCCTGCAGTGAACCAGCAGGGATCACTTTAATGAACAGGGTGATTGATTCCAACGACCAAGGGAAATAAGTATGTGCTACAAAATGGGTCCAGGAAAACTATGTGTGGAATCTAGGTATTTAACTGTATATCTCCTAATACCTCTTTAGTCCTCCCTTTCAAAGGAAACAAACAACAACTCAAGAAAAACAAGATGACCAGATATTCGCATCTCACAAAAAGGAAAGTTTGGAATATATTATCAGGTAAATATCTACCACTCAGCTAAGATACTGGGAAAGAATGAATAGACCAGAACCATGAAGAAGGCAGGTAGACAATGATTAGTATTTGTTATTAATTATAGGTAGATATAATAGTTGTTATAGTTTTTTAATATCTCAGCAATAAAGATCCATGTTTCTTCACTTCCTTTGATTTTTTGTTTCTATGTAAAGCTGGCTATGCATGCAAGAATCATTATAATGTAATTAGGAGGAAAGCAAGAAGCCTGCAATCCAGAAATTCCCCTGGCTTATGGTCTATTCCGTGAATATATGGGTGAAATCATGCCTTCTGAGCCTAATTTGTAATGAAGTGATTCATTGCTGTTTTTGGTTCTCTTTGGTAATACTTCTGGAGAATAAAGCACATCTAAAAAGGTTTTAGAATACTGAGAAGGCAATAGAAAGTGATGAGCATCATCCAGTTATTGATAATAGGAAAATATTAAAAACTAACTCAGCATATTTGTTTCCATTTCTAGGACTATAAAGATACTATATGTAGCAGTTTGATATCGTATATGAATTCCAAAAATAGATATTGGATTATGTTTGTGAACTGGTCTGGGTATAATAGATTGTATTTGATCAGAGGTTTCACATTTACTTGATTGAGTTTTGATTAGGGCTTTGATTGGACCATGTCAGTGCGATTCACAGAGAAAAGTGCATGGCAGAATAGAGATTGGAGTTTTAGAGTTGTGATGTTGGGGTTTTGAAGCTGGAGTTTTGATCCAGGATCCTGGGAATAAACACGCAGGAGAAGCAGATACATGAGAAAAGAGAGGTTTCTGTTAGACACTGCAGAGGCCCTAGAAAAAGGAAAAGCTTTTAGCATAAGAGTTTACAGATCAGCTGGTGGAGAGAGGAGAGCAGCTGAGCCAGGAGAAAATTGAGCCTTGGGAAAGAGACAAGACTTATGCCAGCCTACAGCTGATATTGGAAGAAGCTAGAACCATGGAGCTTTAAGAGGAAGAGGAAGACTGTACTTTGGAAGCCATCTTACTCCAGCACCTGGCAACAGACAGTGGTGAGGGAAGTAACTTATTCTTAATGGCCTGGTAATTGTAAGCTTCTACCTCAAATAAACATCCTATATAAAAGCCAACAGA
>JAQZBX010072604.1:0-15048 GCA_029593785.1 Cabassous unicinctus | reverse complement strand
TTTTTTTTTTTTTTAGAAATCTTTCTTAGCACCTATCTTGCATAGTCGGGTATACATGAGCGCTCTGAATGGTCCACTTTAACTAGGAAATTCTCCTCCTTCATCCCAGGCCCCATGTGCTCTGTTGTATGTGTCAACTTTAATCTTTTGCCTCAGGTAGCTGCAGTTTGATTGCTTTATTGCAGTGTTTTATTGGCCATAAAACATTTCTCCATTCAGAGTCAGTTGTAGGACAGGTGAGACAGAGACAAATGTCTTGGATCTGTTTTTCAGGCTTCTACCAGACAAGTTTGAATATCATAAATAGACCCTAATTGGTGAATAAGGCACTCTCTGCTCTCTCTAGACCTGGGAGCAAGGACCTGCACTAGAAGTGCAAGCTTTCCCTATACTGAACAAGATAGTGCATGCAAAAGGGCTAGTAAAAGCATGAGGGGCTTTCCTATCATTTTAAATTACCCTTTTTTATTTATTAGAGTAGTTGTGAGTTTATGAAACAATCATGCATGAAAATATGGGTGTCCGACACCAATGCAAGGTGTTGGTAGGGTGGTGCATGGGAATCCTGTATTTTAAATTGCCTTTATCTTGATTCAGCATTCATTTGGTTGCTGTACACCTTTGACTGTTTTCAAGAATTCTGAGAAAGGTGGTTCTACCAGTTTCTGCTTGTTTTTCCCTGTTTCTGTGGGAGGGCAGGATTTTGCAACTTTTTACTTTGCCAACTTGCTGTCATCACACTCCTTTTATAGTACATTTTAATAGAATTTATGCAGGTACTTTTTTCCATGTGAGAAAACCATGCCATTTCTTTTTTCATTGAGGAAATTCACAATGTATAAAATTCATCTTTTAACCATTTTAAAATTTACAACTCAGTGGTTTTTATTACATTCCCAATGTTGTGCAACCATGACCACTAGCTAATTTCATGAATTCCTCTTTGATTATTCATATTTTACATAGAAAGTATGCACTATATGCATGTCCCAAGCTAGAATAAATTTTTCTTATTACATATGTTGAATGTGTTATCTAGTCTTCACTTCTCGCCTATTTGCTCACAATGTTTCTTTTTTAACCTGTGCTATCAAATGGCTTACCTACAAATAAGTCCTAGCCTTCTTTTACCTTGTTCAGCACCCTGCCTCCTGTGTTTATCCTTGAAACTAAATTAATCCAGACAAACTCCTGCCACCTCCCAATGTTGGGAAACCCACTCTCATTTTTGGCAAATAAGAACAAATTGGTTCTTTATAACAGGGTTATTCAGTATTTAGATTTTATGGCATTTTTGATATCTGCATTTAATAGTGTCCTTTTGCTCTAACATATTAAAACACTGCTGACCATAATTGTTTTTGTAAGCCTCAACTCTTATTTTGTGTTTTGTGCTTTCAGATATCTCTTAGATTTTTCAAGGATGAATTTGGTATTCATTTCTCTTTACATTTGTTGCTTTTGTGTGATTTCCAAAAAGTGAAGGGGGGGTAATACTGAAGTTACTTTGTGTTTTTAAAACAGGAATTCCTTGTCCAAAGATTTTTTAATAACATCATATATGAAATATCACTTTCAGTAATTCGATTTTCAAAGTGAAAATGAAATTATGCTGAAATCCAAGCTTTGTACAATGAAGATAAGGTCACTGGCTATTTTCAAATGTGGCAATGAAGTAGTCCAGAATTCCTCAAAGTTAACAGAAGGTCAGAAAACTCTGGGAATAAAAACATACCAAAAAAACACACAAAAAACTAGTACTATTAACCTTAAAAATGTACACCATAACACTTCAGTAGTTTAACAGGTGGAAAAATGTGAAGTGTGTTTACACTATTTGCCATAAGCCAATTCCATCTACATCAAGCCATATGGTTTGGGAAACTGGGAGTTTCACAAGAATTCTGAGTGAAATTTAGCAGTACTGTCTGAAAACAGAGAAAGTTAGGGAGTTTATAAGCCATAGCAGGACACAGTGGGGATGATTTTTTTTTCTTTCTTCTCTCTCTTTTTAAGCAACACATATTACAATACTGCAATTTTCAAACTGGATACATAATGTTTTTGTAATTTTCTCAACTTTGCTACATTGCTGCATGATCTGCAGAAAATTTGGTTGTTAATTTTGGACTGCATTATTGGTAGCTTTTCTTATGTGTAAGGTTATGACACTTAAATAATGTAATATGTAGCTAATCATTATAAATATTAATTAAAATCATTGTAGTTTCAAAATTTTTTCTCAATTATACTTAACAAAATAAACATTTCTGGGGATTCATTATCAGAAAAGCTGGTCAAAAATTGCATTTGAGCATCTCAATAGATTGTAGATTGGGCATTTCTCCCCTTGTAATTTGAAGAATAACCTAATAAGAAAGTCAAAAAGTTTTATTTTATGCCTTTTTTCAGAATATGGACTTATATGTACTCTATAATATGAAAGGCAATTAACACATTATTAAAGTTTAAAGTTTGAATTAAAATCAAGTCTTAGCTTATTAATTTTATTAAGGATTTTGTATTATACCACAAGTATTCAGAAATAATTATTGAATTAAAACTTGAATATATTTATACAAAAGTGATTAGTCTTACAAAATATATCTTAAAATCTTACAAAACTTTTCCAACAATCAAGGGAAAATGTCTTCCCTTCATATTCCTTCTGACAATATAAAGATACTTGGTTTTTCATCACCTACTGTAGAATGTCTTAAGTTGATAGCAACAGCGACAGAAGAAAAGTCACATTTTATATGGAATTGATTAGTTTGAAAACAATCACTCCTGTAATTAGGATAGGTCAGGAAAAGTTTCTTTATAAATAATTTATCAGAAACTACTCTATAAAAACCTAGGGAAATGTCAGACCAGGTGCAATCTTTTTAAACTATTCCTGTATAAATCAATTAAGGTGCTTTATTTTGATACCTAGTGTCAGTATTTACCAAACGCAGATAGACAAGTCCATCCCTGCAGCATGCATTTGCAAATAACTTTACTCATTAATGTTTAATTAAGACAGAGGAAAACTGTCCTTGATATTTTGCTGCAATTAGTGCTCTCTATACCCCACTGACTTCCCATGATGAATTACTTTTCAAATGAAAAGTGAAGTGATTAAAACTGGAGACACTCGATCTACTATGCATTGCCCATATCACATTTTAAAGAGAAAACCAAATACTGCTATGCATAGATAAAATGAAGTGAAATTATTTGATTTTGTTGATTTCAACTGTGAAGCTTCTTTTTGATGGTGACTCTCACATTATATAATGTGTGCATACCAATTTATTCCCAGCAAATAACATCCCACAATACTAGAGCTTTGATTTAAACCTCTCAATTTAAGGCCTTCTAGAAATATTAAGTGAATTGCAAAGGTTACAACATTTTCCAAAATGGCATTCTAATCATTTCACTTATAGTTTTATCTTTTTAGTTATAGTGGGCTCCATTCTCCACCTTGCCCTATGTCCTCATTTTACCAACCAACCAACCAAAACTCAAAACTGCACAATAATGAAAAAAACCCTGAAGTACAGGGAAATCAGTATATTTATGTAGTTTTACACAACTAATAAGTGACATACCTAGAATTTAAATATAGTTGTCCTTAACACAAAATCTTTTCTCACACCCCCCCTCCCAAATACTTCATGCCGCTCTTAGACTTGCAAAATCACATGTATTATAGAAAATATTTATGAAGCCTTTGATCAGAAATCATCTAAACAAGTTGGAACATATTTGAAATAACATTTTATTACCTAAATGTTTTATATTATTGCTAATATTAATGAGCTAACTAAGGTGTTATTGGTAACAGTAGATAACTACTTGCCAATTTCATTTAAATAATTAGTATGTTCCTCTTTTTCAATAATCTCTTAATTCCAGAATCTCTCCCCAGGTATAAGAATACTCAGAATTTAAAAACAAATAGCCCAAGTATTTGTTTTACCCAACAGATATGTCATGCTTGTTCTACACAGTGAATTATTTCCAACATGAAAAGTATTGTGAAATTTAACGTAAAAATCCAGATATTTAAATTCTCTATAAATAAAATTGGAAGATCTGGCCCATTTGATCTTGCATTGTCACATAAGTATAATCCACCAGAGCTGAGTAGTACTGCGCCACTTTGAATAGGGCAGACTCTCCAGTTCTCCACAGTTCCCACCACTCCCTATCACTCCCCAGCTTCTATCCTTAGTGTTTCTTGTCATTTAACTTTGGATTGTACTGTTATATTTTGAGTTCAACTCAAGGTCTCATAAGAGGTACTGTCTCACCCAAAGTCTGTTGTCACAAGTTGCCACAAGATCACAAGATGGTGGGCATTATTGGTGAGGGTTCAGCCTTCCTCCTTCCTCTCAAGGCTCCGTGGTCCCAGCTTCTTCCTATCTCAGCTCTAGGCCAGCATAAGGCTAGTCGCTCTCCCCAGGGCTTGTTTCTTTCTGAGTTCAGCTGCTCTGGTCTCTCCACAAGATCACCTGTAGACTATCAGGTTCATCTCTCTTCCTGGGGCCCTGTCAATGGAGCACTCTCTCTTTCTGTGTATTTGCTTCTCTGTTCTCCTTCTCTGGTTTCCTCTGTGAGTCCCCGCCCACCAAGGAGCGGGGTGGGAGGAGTGAGTGTTGGGGGGGTGGACTTAACGTCCTACTGATGTTGCCCAAATCAAAGCCCTAATCATAATTTGATCAAGTAAAAGTGAAACATCTGAATTTAATACAATCTAATACACCCAGAGGAACAGACCAGTTTACAAACACAATCCAAAATCTATTTTTGGAATTCATAAACAATGCCAAACTGCTACACCTGGCCTGATCTGCCTGTCTATAATACCTTCCCAGTTGTTGGAGGCTTTTGAATTTTCAATGTCTGAAATAATTCCTCCAGTGGGGAAACCACTGAATAAGACATAGCAATAAGCTTACAGGGGGAAAAAAAGATTTTGAAATTATATAGCATGGGCTTATTTATAATTGGTTTACATAATTTTTTGGTGTACTATTTTGAAGTGTGATGACCATTAAAATAATCTCCATATAATACAAACTTAATTTACATATGATATGTTAGTTCTTTAAAATCATGGGGCTAGTGAGCTGGGATTCATTACCTTTATTCAGAATTGCACAAAAAGTCCATGAAGTTAGGCCATTGTCAAAAGTAATGAAATAAGTGGCATTCAACAGTTTTCAAAGATGTACTTATATGCTACTGAAATGGATGAGTTTAAGGCTATGAGCCAAGAAACATTAGTGGTTAGACGTGGAGAGCAGGGCTGAGTTGTCTGTACAAACTGGAGCATTGTCAGACAAGATTCAGTCAAGATGTAAAGAGAAAACCAGCCTGGCTGGGGCAGAGATTAGGGTATGAAGAAGTTACAAAGCAGTTCAAGTAGAGACTGGAGAGCCTAGCATCAAGAGTTTGAACTTGGTTGCTTAATCTGCTAAACTAAGAACTTAACTATGATGGTTAGCTAATATGAATGAGATAATAGTAAACCCTGATAATTGTTTTTTTTTTTTTATCCTCAGAAAACACTCTATTCTATTTGGAAAATAATTTCCTGTACCACATCTCTCTGTCTCATCTAGGGGAAACAAAACTTTTACATAATTTCTGACAATGGTTATGCTTAGGTTTAAACTCCAACATAATCTCAAATGACCACAGGGGAATAAACCTTTGGAAAGTTAAGAAAATGCACACCGAGAAAATGTGAGCAGACCCTTGACAGTGGCTTCACTATTGGGTGCCACTTATAACAATTTCAAAGACCTTGAGCTATCAAGCAGGCTTACTGATGGAGAACTCTTATCAGAGTCCCTGCTGTTAGTTCTGACAGATTTACCACACGTGGCTGCGCATGGCTACACATGTACCCACTCAAGTGTGTAAGAAGTGTCTAGTGCTGAGCCACAGAGAATTCGCCTCAGTAATGTTTTAATTGCAGTGCTACCTCAAACCAAAGAAGAAGTTAAGCCTGATAGGAAAGTTGCCTACATGGTTATTGTTGCTTTTTTCAATGCAAACAATTATATTATATGCAAGTATATAATGTCAATGCTCTTTTATGACATGTGAAAATGTTGTGAATGCTTTTTGGATTGCTGAGATACATTATAGACATTATTTATCCTTTTTCAAATAAAGTAGCTAAATACCAATATATTTTATTGAAGATTGGAAATATCATCCAATATAAGAAATATTTATATGCATTCTCTATATATCTGAGGAACCAAAATATTTGAGGAGGGGCTCAGGATATTGAAAATAAGCAGTAATGCAGCAAATGATAATCAGAAATCTTGGGAGGTCCAGCTCAACTTGAGAGATGGAATTTGTATCATATAATCCCTCTTTTTAAAGTTTGACTATTGATACACTGTAGTAATAGCATTTTAGGACTTTAGTATTGTCCATTATTTAATTCATTATTGAGAGAAGAATGGTGTGATTATTTTTAAAATGGGCTTTTAAATTTAACAGATCCAAATTGAAATCTGAGCTCTTCCCTTTAGTAGCTCGAACACTTAATAGCTGAACTATAGTAATAACAATACATACCTTTCAGAAACTTTGAGAAGATTAATCAAAATAACATACATAAATCACCTAGCATAGTGGCTGGTACATAGTATGGATTCCAGTTATAGTATTAAATATAAATGTTTACAATGCATGTTATATAATAAATAAAATGTGTAATTTTCCCATCGGGATGTTTCAAATATATGTACGTTTAGGTGAATGTGTGTAACTGTGTGTATAAATTCTTTTTAAATAAATCAGCCCCTTTTCCAGAAATCATATGAATGGGCAAATTGGTTTTGTTTTTTTTGTGTGTTTTTTTACAATACAGTAGTATTACAATGTTAGATCAAATTACAAGATGAGGTGTGCATGTTACCCAAAATCTGAAGTATTTCAAAATATTTTAATGATCATGCTCTAAAATATAATATAAAGTTCTTAAAATTAAATCCATAAAGCCAATAATCAATCTAAGTCTGATAGAGGTGGACGAGAATCATGAGGAAGCAGAAATACAATCTTCAATATTAATTGGAAACTACCTGGAGATTTGGTCAGAGCCCAGCATTACATATGGATTCTATGGACAAAATATAACAATAAGCAATTATATAGAGCTTTATAATTGACATAGAGTTTTATGCATTTCATTACTTAAAATCCCAACAACACTGAATGTTAAGCAATATTATTGAATATTTAGAGAGGTATATCCTTGCTGAATTTAGAAGGCAAGTTCAAGATGGAGTCAAGATTCTACTCCAAATATTGCCATTCTAAATGCTTTTTGCTTTTCCTTTACCATATCCTAATGTCTTTTAGTCATATGGCTCTCTTTTTACTTGAGTGTGTATTTCATGGATAATAATCTGGAATCTCTTGGCAGTGAAGCTCAAAAGCAAACCACATGCTAACTCAAGATTATTTTATAATAGAGATACTCATTTGGGGACTTCTGCCCTCAAAAACCTCCAATAAAACTTTTTTTTGCCTCAACATGAGAACTCTAAGGCTCCAACTTATGCATGAAATATTATGGAATAGTTGCCCTTACTGGCTTTACTTAGCAGAATCATTATCCATCACAAGCAAAATGTCCCAGCTCCTACGTCCCCAGGAACCAGCTGCAATGTGTTGCCAATGTGAGCAGCAACTCTATTCCAAATTGATACCTGAAATTAAAAGAATGTGCACCTGATTTTTCTGATTTAGGGATCTTATGAATGTCACTCTTTGGTGACTACAGCATTCTAATGTATACTTTTCTCTATCCACAGTAATTTTCTTATAGCTCTCTGGACACACCGTTTGACAGCACTGAACCTCTTACAATACCTTTCTGTTGTTATCTCCTTTTAAATCACACACTTAACATACAACTTACAAGTTCTTTAATAATTCTTGGAGTGAATGGATAAATGAAATTATGTATCTTGAACAGTGACTATCAAGTGAGGATCACCTTCGTTTACTTCACCTTTTATTTAACATTACTTTGACAGTAGAAAAATATTCAAAATAATCAAATTCAGTAATTTATAAGATATTAAAATCTTAATATAGAATAAAGTAAATGGTATCTCTCAAAGAGACTTTAAAAATTGGAAAAAAAATCGTGATATGTTAGAAGACAAAAATCTCAGAAGCGAATCCAAGTCCCCAAGATGTATGTTTTCTGCACTATAGGGCATGTTTTTCTTACCATTATATACATATAATGAACCTTTATTTTCAGATATGTTTAATGACTAACAGATCATTTTCACTTAAAAAGTCAATTTGAAATTTTCAGTTAATCTGTAACATTAGCTGATAACACACTAATTGTAGTTACATAACCTCAAAATCATTTGTTAGTCAGGATTTTTAGCAGGAACGGATTGACTAAATTACCTCACTAAGATGGGACTTGGGTAACCAATTTAGATCAGAGTAACCTTTTCACAGAGACAAAAAGGAAAAGCAGTGTGGGATAAGTCCACCTCTTGAAATTTTCAGGTTCTGGCACACAAGGCAGATGTGCTTAATATCCTGTAGCTCTCCCGGTGTGTGCTGCTAAACGAAGTAGACTTTGTTCTGCTCTGCTTTCAAGTAGAAGTAGAAAATTGGAGCCCAAATGTTCTACTGAGTAGAAGGCATTGCCTATCTGAGTTCAGACTTGCTTATGTGGTTTGTTTGCTTTATTTATTTATTTACGGTCAGAATCACAAGTAGACGGTATTGGCCCTTTGAAGAATGAATGCTGCTGTCACCCTCCATTTCCTATGAGATGTCACAGCTGTGACAAGGAGGGGTTTATAATGGCACAGTTCGGTGCCTTCATAATTTATTCTCTCTGATTTTATGCTCTTTTAGTCTCCTGCTCAACCATCCACTAACAAGCGGTGATATTAGCCAATAAATCAAAGACGTCTCCTTGTCACCACCAGATGCTTGGCCACATTGCTGCTGATTATGAGACGTACAAAAGGACAATTTCATGTAGGGAGCTCCGCAGAGGTGTTCCACTGATATTCTGTTTGATAAGAAACCAGTGTGAGGTGAATGTAGTAAAATTCAATAACTTTTATGCCTTGTAGCAATGAAGGACTAAGCTGAAATAAAACTGGGAAGTAAATTAGGACCTTACATTATTACTATTCCTTTTATAATCCTAAATCTCTACCTTTATCACTTCAATACAGGCTAGAGAAATACGAAACCTTATAATGTACTCAGATGATTTTGCAGGATCTATGAATTTATTTTGCTTTTCTAAAAGCACCAGATATTTTCATCCACCTTTTAAAGAGACATTATTACTGAAGATACTATAATAATATTTCTTTTGATGGTAGTCAATGCACAAGAAGAATATGTTTCTATTTTTCTTTACTACAAAAAAGTTGCTGTCAACTAATTAAAACTATCTATTAGGCTTTAATTGCTAATATATTCTTTTATTTTTCCATTATTCAAATTACTGATCTTCCATAAATATACATATTCTATTGCTGGGATATATATAGCAACCATAACAGCAGACTGCATTTATAAAGTTCATATGACTATGCAAAATGTTTCATGAAATATTCCTCAAAAATACCAAATTTTAAAAAGAAGAAAAGAAGTTAATAGTCTTTTCCTTTACATTAAAAGAAATAATGTAGAAAGGAGATAGCCCATTGGTTTTATTTCACTAAAAAGTTTCTAGGATTTTCTCTCCTGGAAAGTTACCATATTTATACCTTAAATATATAACCTAGTTTGCCAACTTAGCATTTTAGCAGTACGGACAAATTATTACAGAGCAATCAAATAGATCCCACATTGTAAATCAAACGTTATGTTAAAGTACAAAGATGCATATATAATTTTGCCAATTTGTTTTGAATTTTTATGCTTGTTGTTTATCTTCTATCGATTTAAGCAGCCACTGTTTTTCTCATTTCTTTCCTACTGTCTTTTTAACTTTCTAGAGGTCCTGAAAATGCCATGCTAAAGGATTCAGAAAATGAGTGTCTGAAGTTATTCCAAAGAGCCCTACTATCAGCTACCTGTTCTCAGAGACTATTGAAACCATGCCTGCCATTTTTATTTCCATAGCATTACCTGGGTCTCATCTTATTTCTTTATGATATAGAGGTTTCTAAACTACTATTCTTAAATGTTATGTCACTTAAGCATCCTCAGCATATCTTTGATTTCCCAAGGAAAATGTGCGAGGTAAGTACAAGAATTTTTTGAAGTAAAAAAGCTCATTGTATATATCCAAGTAATAAATATGTATTTACTGATTCCATTCAACCTGTAGGTAGTGATTCTGTATCATTGTTGCTGTTGTTGATTTGTTATTTATATTATGTCTTTTACAATATTTCATATGATGGCTTTCTTTCTTTCCAGCCCAACAGGAATCCAAAGGTGCCATCTACTTAGAAAGCTCTAGAAGATGGAGAAGATAATTCACTTGGAAGTATGTGCTTGAAGTTCTTTTTTATTTCTCTGAGCTACAGAATTATTAATTATTATTAAGTATTTAAGTACCACTTTCTATTCTGCAGTTTTCATAGCTATCTTTTTATGTCTCACATCCCTACAAAGCATAAGAGTAAATTTCCAATTATATTAAGCATAAGAAACCAAGGAGCATGCTAAAAATATACTGAATTCAAATGAAGAAGGATAATAGAAACCTTACTACAAACGCCTTGGCTTCTGCACATCTACCATATCAAATAGGCATGCCTGCTCTCATCTAAAGTATGTCAGTTTGCATTGCCCTGCAGTAAAAAGATAAGGAATGACTTAAAATGTAAAGGACTATGAAGACACAGAAAATGAGAAAATGATTAAGGATCTGCACGTATTTACCTTTGATGAGAAACTACGTTTTTCTTAGAGAAGCTGTAGGATTATAGGAAAATTCTGCGTAAAATAGTGTTCCCATATACCACCCTATTATTCACACCTTGCATTGATGTGGTTCCTTTGTTACAATTGATTAAAGCACATTTTAATAATTGTACTATTAACTTTAGTCCATGGTTTAACTTAGGGTTCACTGTTTGTGTTATGCAGTTCCATGGATTTTTTTAAAAAATGTTTATTCTAATAATATATTGATAAGACAGACTTAACATTAAGTTTATCTAGCTGAGGTCCAACAATTTTAAATGTATTTGAACGAGTTATTCAGAATCAAGAAAACCAAGGAGTGTTTTTTTTTTTCCTGCAGTATCCAGAAATTGATCTCGAAGAATTTAGGATAAATGCAGCTTGACACAAATAATATCGGTTCATTTATTGGTCTCATCATTCCATTATTTTACTTCTTGCCTTTATAACATACTTTATCTGTAGGTTCTAAGATACTGGGTTGGATGGAAAATATTGGCCACCTGTTATTTTGAATATGAACCTAGAGATCAATTGTATGAAGTGGTCTGTCTTCTATTACATATAATGAAAAAGTGATCAGATTTACTCTGTAGCTCTTGTAGCTTTTGTGGAGCACCTATGTCTATCATTATTATCTCATTCTTAAACCTCATGTAGAATTGTGAAAACAGCACTGAGAGTACCACCCAACATCAAGATAAAAGAAGGTTTCACTCCCATCCACTGCCCAATGTGCAGTGGATAGGGATGATGGTGGTACTGCAATGTGAATGGGGTTGGGAGGGCGGGTTAGACTATCCATAGAGCTGGGAGGAGGACTGGAGTAAGGAATGGGTGAATTATGGGGAGGCAGAGTACTGCAGGTGAGAATACAATTTTGGGAGAGTTCTCTTGGCAACTATGGCAGGGGAGGGTCACTGGTGCAGGGTGTTGGTGGTGGTGGGGATATGTGGAGAATGGTGCACCTGGGGCATGCCTCTATGGAATATGAATGTATTCATGTGGTCATAGGGTATTATCTAAGTGGGTGGAGACCCGCACAATAACCAACAAAATATTAAATTCCCATCCTGGAAAGTTTTGCTACATTCTTTAATAGAGTGGCAAGAATATCTAGAGTACATAGACAGTGCCTCATAAAAGAAAACAGACTAATATCCCAAGTATTAATGCTTGTACTTATGAACTTTATTCTTATAAAACTGAAAATTAGCCTAATAATATCTATTGCCTAAGAGTTACCTTCTGAAAACCTCCTTGTTACTCAAATGTGGTCTCTCTCTAAGCCAAACTCAGCATATAAACACACTACCTTCCTCCCAGTATGGGACATGACTCTCAAGGATGAGCCTCCCTGGCACTGAGAGATTTTACCAAGCACCAACCAGTGGTGCATTTGGAAAAAGACCATAATCAAAATGGGGAAACATTAAATACAAAAGAGCTTTTACAGCTAAGAGATTTCAAAGTGAGTTGGGAGGTCATTCCAGAGGTTACAGTTATACAGGTATCGGGCAGATTTCACTAACTGCCACAGTAAACAAAGCCTCAAACAGGGGGTGCTACTCAGGAGAGAAATCTGGACATTATAGACAAGGCACACATCCCCATGAAATCAGCACCCCACTGGTGGGCCTTACCTTGGAATATGTGATAACCCATCTCCTCAATGTAGCAGATTTAGGTTCATTTATAATTTCATTACACGTGATTCTTCTGTCCCTTTTATTTGAACCTATAATTAGCACCATACCCATTACATATATGTCCCAGAGACTTAAATCTTTGGTATGTTCTTATGCCAGTTGAGTCCTGAAACTCAGCAGAGTTGTAGGCAACATCTACTCTCCAGTTCATCAGACTTGCCCAGGACAACTAACAAAATGATGATGATGGACAACCCCCATCCCAAAAGGCAAAGAGTATCTACAACTGCAAGCAAAACAGTTCCTTCCATCTCCCCCATAAGTTCTAAGCTCCCTCTCAATCTGAAGCAGACTGGGTATAACAGTTGGGCAATTTGATGTAATTATGAATTCTAAAAATATATATTGGATTATGCTTGTAAACTGGTCTGTTAATCTCGGCATGATTAAGTTATGATTAGGGCATTGACTGGGCAACATCAGTAGGGCATTGAACCCCACCCCTTGGTGGGTGGGGTCTCCAAGATAAAAGACATGGCAAAGGACAGTGTTGGAGAAGTTTTGATGTTGGAGTCTTGAGCTGGAGCCCCGGGAAGTAAGAATACAGAGGAGCTTGGTCGTGAGGAAGGAGAGAAGGCCCCAGGATAGAGATGAGCCATTTGCCTGAGAGTTCACAGCTGGCCTTGTGAAGAGACGCAAAGCCTAGAGAGCCTCATAGTCTACAGCTGACCTTGTGGAGGAAACAGAGGAGCTATGCCGTGAGAGAAACACAGCCCCGGGAAGAGAGGAACCCAAGAAGCCTGAACCCTGGCAAACGTTGGCAGCTGTCTTGCTCCAAAATGTGGCAATGGATTTTGGTGAGGGAAGAAACTTATGCTTTATGGCCTGGTAACTGTGGACTTCTACCCCAAAATAAATACCCTTTATAAAGACCAACTGATTTTCTGGTATTTTGCATCAGCACCCATTTGGCTGACTGATACACTGGGCATCACCATCTCAAAATTCTCAAAATTGAGGAATGAACAAACATAAGGGGGGAATGCAACCATAAACCAAAATAGACTTATTATTATTGTAGTAATGGAAGAATTTGTAATATTGATATAAAGATAGTGGTTATCAGAGGTTCTGATGGGAGAATACAGGGCATTTTTAGTGTTCTGGAATTTTTCTGCATGATATTGCAAAGACCAGTACTGGCCATTATACATTTTGTCAAAACTTATAAAATTGTACAGTGCAAAGTGCAAAGTATAATGTAAACTATAGACCATGGTTAGTAGCCGTGCTTCAATATTTGGTCAACAATTGTAACAAATGTACCACCCTATTGTAAGATGTCATTTATAGGGGAAAATGTGAGAGGGGGGAGTGTGAGGTATAAAAGGGAATCCCTTATATTTTCGATGTAACTTTTCTGTAATATAAAACTACTTTAAAAACAAAGCTAAAATAATGTTAAAATTTTTTTTTAGAAAAAGGTTTCATTCACCCCATTGGTATTAGGGATGCCAGACCCTGGGCACAAATACAGGTGAAGTACAGGTTGCTAACTGAGGAGATGACTTTCTGGGTTTCAAACAGTAACAACATAAGTCCATTTCCTTTACAAGCTGAGAGGGAAAAGTTGTAAATGTGCCTTATAAACAATAAGCAAACAAGTTATTTCCATCTTTTTCTAAATTTTTCAAAGTGAACCAACCTGTCTTTCCAGGATGACCTTTCTATGAGTCAGTGAGTCCTTCTTGATTTTCTCCTTATAATTTCACCCAAATAACAGTCTACAGACATGCTAGTTGAGTCACAGCTCAGCAGCATATATGCACTCTCATCTGAATTCAAAGCTGGTCATGCCATGGTAAAGTCCCTGCTCCTTTGATTGCCCCTTCTTCTGAATGCTTGTAACACTTACTGTCCATGTAATATCTCTGTCACTTAGCATATATTTTTGTGTAGCACTCTGCTTAGAAGTGCAATTTGGGCTAAGTTATTTAAGCAGTCTATGAGTAATTTTCTTTATCTGTAAAATGGGAATAAAAATAGTACATACTTCAAATGGTAAGGCGGGGACCAAATGAGCTAATGCAATTTAAAGTATATGCTGAAACCATGACTTGGTGTATAGGATATACAGCTGGATGACCGAGTTTGTTGTTCCTATGATGGTCACATTTTATTCTAGAGCATGCTTTCTTTGTTAGAATTTATTGAAAAAAATCATGTTATTTACCTATTAATTTGAACTAGAAAGTGTATTTAAGACTAAAATTTACTGTTTAACTCTTGATTTATGTATCAGGTAAATCAATGATATACAATACATATTAAACAAATTTATATAATCATGCAAGCTTTATTGAACACTAAAGTTGCTGAAAGCAGCATTTATATAATACCATAATGATTGCAAATGCACTAATAATTCTGTTGACAAGTTCTAAGTTATACAATTCATATG
>JAQZBX010072603.1:0-15045 GCA_029593785.1 Cabassous unicinctus | reverse complement strand
ATAGAGCCCCCGTTTACCATATGGGAGGCCCGGGTTCGCGCCCCGAGGCCTCCTTGTGAGGGCACGCCGGCCTGAGCGGTGCGGTGGGCTGATGCAGCAACCTCACGGCAGGAAGCGGCTGTGGCGCAATGGATAGCGCACCCGTTTACCATATGAGAGGTCTCTCTTGCTCTTTTTTTTAACTTTTGTTAAAAAAAAAAAAAAAAAATTCTCAGCTTTCCCCCAAAGCATCGTGGGCTGAGGTCAAGGTGAATGGGGGTGGGAAAGGCACGTGCATGGTCTGGGAGGCAGCACTCTCGCCATGCGGTGGCGTAGGCTTGGGCTCGAGGCAGGCAGCTCTGTTGGTAGTTAGCTGTGTGACCTTGGTCAAGTGTCTTGTCCTTCTGAGCCTCTGACAGCATCTGGCCAGTGGCCCCCAGCCCCAAGGACTCAGTGAGATGCTGCATGTGTGGGTTCGGGGGTGCTGACACGTGGGTCATGCTCAGTACTGCAAGCCAGTGTGGATATAGCCTTGGCCAAAGCTTGCCACAGGGGCTTCTCACTGGCATGACGGTGGCCCCGGCCATGGATCTGCACCCAAGGCTCTGGAACACATCTGTGGACTCTGTGCACCGTGCCTCTGCTTCCAGATCTCTCTGGATCTCTCTTGCATCCTCCATCTCTCTGACTCCTTGTCCATCTCAGTCTCTTTTCTTTCCATGTCTCTTGGGACTCTTTGGGGTTTTGCATCTTTATTTCAATCTTGGGAGCTCAGTCTTGTGATGTGATGTGTGGGGTCTGCATGTTGTGGGAAGGGGGTGCTGGGAATTCTTAGGGGGGCTCTGGGGGAGGGCTGCCAGAGGCTGAGAAAGGGCCAGAATTTGGGGGACTCTGGAAAGGCTTGGGATAGTAGTTAGGAATTTGGGATGGGGGCTTGGGTCCGGGAGGGGCTTGGGCCAGGGCTACGGGTCTGGAGTGGAACCTGAGGTGTACTCTGAGGTCAGAGAGGGGGTGCCTGGTACCCAGGCAGGGGTGGGTGAGTGGGCCTTGGCTGCAGGTTGGGGCTGGGGCTTGGGCTGGCACTGAGCCCCGTGTGCCCACAGTCGGGTGGCTCAGACCAGGAACGCACCAAGAAGAAGCGCCGGGGGGACCGGTACTCCGTGCAGACATCGCTGATCGTCGCCACACTCAAGAAGATGCTGCCCATCGGCCTGAACATGTGCGCACCCACCGACCAGGAACTCATCGCACTGGCCAAGAACCGCTACGCCCTGGTGCCTGCCCAGCCCTATCCTGGGAACCTGCCAAGATCCCACCCGACACCCCCCTGAGTCCTCCCGGGACCCTGGGATGCCCTGAGCCCTCCCCCAGGATGCTAAGGACCCCACTTAGGTCACTGCCAGGGCCGCTAAGAGCTCTGAAGGATCCCACTGAACTCCATGGGACCTAAGGGCCACACTGAGCTTTCAGGGACCCTACTGAACCCCCCACCAAGGACCATGGTAAACCTGCTGGGACCCTGGAACCCCACCCAAGACACCACTGAGCTCCTCTGAAGGTCCTCTGAGTCTTCCCTCAGGATCCCCAAATCCCTTGGGACCCACTGAGCCCCCTCATAATCCTGAGAGGTCCCAGTGAACCCTCACCTTAGTCCTTAAGAGCCCCCATCTCCTATAACCCTAAGGAACCCCCCCACCCCACAGACCCTTTCTTTGGCCCCTGTGTAACCCTCACCAGTGACTTGGTTTACCTCCTGACCCCCCAGTGGCCTCTGCTGATCTTGCCAACTCCCTTACAACCCCACCCTTTGACCTTAAAAACCATCCTGCTCATCTCCCACTTACCCCCTGGTCCTGGGGTGACAGGCTTAGACGGGAAAGGGCTGTGGGTCAAGGAGGACGCTGGGACCTCCAGAGTGACGCAGCCTGGCCGTGTCTCCCCCAGAAAGACACAGACGAGGAGGTCCGCGAGTATCTGCAAAACAACCTCCACCTGCAGGGGAAGGTACGCCTCCGTGAGCCGCAAGAAAGGGGCGTGTCAAATAAAAACAGTAATGACAGCAAAGGTTGGAGCCCGAGCCAAGGACTCAGGGTGGACCCACGCACTGGGCCTTCACAGTATTGCGGGGGTGGGGGGGCAGTTGCAGCGGCCAGCCTTGCGGAGGGGGCCCTCACGCAGGCCCCTAACTCCCCCCAGGTCGAAGGCTCCCCCTCTCTGCGCTGGCAGATGGCCCTGTACCGGGGTCTCCCCGGCCGCGAAGAAGACGCCGACGACCCGGAGAAAATCGTGCGCAGAGTCCAGGAAGTGTCTGCGGTGCTCTACCACCTGGAGCAGGTGCGTGGCGCCGGGAGGGCTCTCAACGCTGAGCGACCGAAGCTGGGATCTGGGGGCGGAGCCTGGGGCGGTGGGCGGGGCCTGGGTGGGCGGGGCTCCTGGGCGGGGCCTGGATGGAGCCTTGCATCTTAGGGGGGGCTTGGACCTAGGCGCAAGGCTGCCCGGAGGAGGCACCCTGAGCTTGTAGGCAGGGCCTGGAGGGGGTCCTAGGTTGGGGGCGGGGCCTGTGTAGGGAACCTGGGCGTGTGGGCGGGGTCTCGGGGAGACACTCAGTTTGGGGCGGAGCCTAAGTCAGATCCCTGGCTGTGTGGTGAAGTCCGGGTGTTCTACACCCTGGGCCTGGGTGTGGGCTTGGCCCTGGGCACAGATGGGCAGGTTCACCCGGGGGTGGGAGGTGAATCGGGCCAGGGGCAGGGTCTGGGCTCAGACAGACTGCCTCCCCCTCCCCCGCTCCCAGACTGAGCACCCTTACAAGTCCAAGAAGGCCGTGTGGCACAAGCTCTTGTCCAAGCAGCGCCGGCGGGCAGTGGTAGCCTGTTTCCGCATGACCCCCCTGTACAACCTGCCCACGTAAGGCCCCCAGGGGGGCAGGGGAGCTTGAGGGGCAGCGATCAGGGGGCGGCTGGGGAGGCGGGAGAGTTGAGTGCCGATACGATGGCGTCTTGGGGAATGGCTGGGTCGCGAGCTTTGGGTCAGAATGGGTGTAGACGGGGAGGAGGTCTCAGGGACGCCCCAGCCCTTTCTCCTGCAGGCACCGGGCGTGTAACATGTTTCTGGAGAGCTACAAGGCTGGGTGGATTCTGACTGAAGACCACAGTTTTGAGGACCGCATGATAGACGACCTTTCAGTGAGCTGGGGCCTGCCTACAGATGTGGGGGGGTTTCTGAACAGGGCTGGAGGCTGAGGGGTCGCCCTTCACAGTGAGGTCTGTGGAAATGGCGGCTCCTGGCCTCCAGCCTGGCTTGGGCAGCACCAGGAGAGGGGCCAGGATGTGGGAAAGAGAAAAAGCCCAGCCCAGCCAGGTTGAGGGGGGACACAGGAGGGGAATCCAGAACCCCCTCCCCCAAGCCCCGCCCCTCCCCCCAGAAAGCTGGGGAGCAGGAGGAGGAAGAGGAAGAAGAGAAGGAGAAGAAGCCAGACCCCCTGCATCAGCTGGTCCTGCACTTCAGCCGCACTGCCCTGACCGAAAAGAGGTGAAGACCCTTCCCAGGGCCTCAGAGACGTCCCTGAGGTCCTGAGGAGGAAACCCACAACCCCCGCCCCACCCAAACCTCCCTGGGCCTCAACATCTTTCAGTGTCACTTTGCTGGGACAGGGTGGGGCCGCCATGTACTTCACGAAGTCTTCTCTTCTGAGGGGCTCACCTCACAATGTAGATTTACTAGGATTTTCTGGAAGAAAGTGTCTTGCTCAAACAAAATCAGTAGATTACGACAAATTTCCAACAGATGGAAGTGAGGAAGGGGTCCTTTGTCTAACTCACACCAAGTCTTCCTTTGCCCTAATGGTGGTTTGGGAATAAATGATAGTAATAAACATGCTGCTGGTGACGATAGGCAACGTTTACCAAGTGCCTACTATGTGTCAGGTCCACACTCAGCAATCAGTCTCCCCACTATGAAATAGGCAATATGATTAACTCCTTTTTGTGGGTGAGGAAATAGAAGCACGGGATTTATTTTTCTCATATAACAGGAAGTTAGGAGGTAGCAGTCCAGGGCTGGTGCAGTGGCACAGCGGCACTGCCAGGGATCCAGCTCTTTCTGGCTTTCTACTCTGCCATTCTTAGCTTTTGTCGTCACGTGTGTGGCCTCGTGGTCACAAAAGGGATGCTACACTTCTGCGCATCATGCTCACATGCCAGACAGAAAGAAGGGGAAGGAAGGCTTTTTTTTTTCCTCTCTCCCTGTGCAAGACCAAAGTCTTTTTTATCTGAGAAAGGAATTTCTGTCTAGTGGGTATCTCATTGACCTGAATTCTGACATCAGGCCACCCCAGCTGCAAGGGAGGCTGAGAAATGAATGTCTTGCTTTCCATCCTCTGGGAGGGAGCGTAGTGTAGTGCTTGAGAGCAGTGACTCTGGAGTTATCCTGCCCAGGTTTGAATCCCAGCACTCCCACTAGCTATGTGACCTTGGCCAAGTGAAATCTCTGTGTCTGTTTCATCGTCTGTAAAATGGGGTAGTAAAATTATTGTTGTTGAGGCTAGCCAAGGTGAAGTATATTGAAATCTTGGTCATAGTTGTCAGGTGAGCCAACAGGTGGCAAGATGGGCCTGGAAGCTCCAGGTGTCCATCACACCATCTTAGCAACCCCAGTGGGAAGAGCGTCTCTACCAATAGCACCAGCAAAATGCTGAGGGTGAATTTCATTGGTCAGTGTGGAGCACGTGACCATCTCTTACCTGTTAACATGGCCAAGTGGACAGAAAATGCTGATTGGCTGAGCCTTCATCACTTACCCACCCTGGCTAGACAGGGGCTCCACCCCACCTGAACCCCACAGCCTGAGCGTGTGTGTGGGGTGGCACTCCAGAGGAATACCGGAAGCTGTTATAAGATGGGGGTCCTCTCCACCTCATCCTGAGTGTCCCCACTTACTTCCTCAGCAAACTGGAAGAGGATTACCTGTATATAGCATATGCTGACATCATGGCAAAGGTGAGGCCTTGCCCCCACCCAGGGCAGGTTCCCTTCTCCCCAGCTTCAATGCTAGCCCACTAAAGGGCTGGGGGTGGGGAGGCTGGGATAGCTCCTTGTTCACCATCATCCCTAACCAAGGATCCATCCCCAGAGCTGCCACCTGGAGGAGGAGGAGGAGAACGATGAAACTGAAGAAGAGGAGGCTGAGGTTTCCTTTGAGGTCAGTGGGATTAGGAGGCCCTGGAGAAAAGGGAGGAGGGACCCCAACTTCAGCCACTCCCCATTCAATCAGCACATGTTCACAGAGCAATGCTCTGGGCCTGGCCCTGTGCGAGGTGATGTTGGGGACACAGAAGTGACCAAGTCAGTCCAGTGGGGACAGGCACATCACCAGACAGTAACAGCAGTGGTGATGGTGGTGATGGGTGATGCACAGAGTGATCAGGGTGGCGGGGGTGGGGGGGATGCTCAGAGGCTGTGGGCGCCCAGGCAAGCTGCCTGAACCAGTGTGGAGGAGGGCGTCAGGGCGCCTGAGCCAGCGTGGGGGAGGGCGTCAGGGCGCCTGAGCCAGCGTGGGGGAGGGCGTCAGGGCGCCTGAGCCAGCCTGTGTGGAGGGCGTCAGGGCGCCTGAGCCAGCCTGCGTGGAGGGCGTCAGGGCGCCTGAGCCAGCCTGCGGGGAGGGCGTCAGGTAGAGGCTCTCAGGGGAGAGGCTGTGTGGGCAGCAGGATAAAAGGGGTGTGCCGATGGAAGAAAAGGAGAAAGGTGTACCAGGTAGGGGGATATGCAAAGCCTGGCAGTGAGAGACAGCTAGTGAACATGCAGGCAACTCACCCACTCATTCATTAAGTAGGTCAGCAAGCGTTTCCTTCAGAGGTTCTTATCCTTTCTTATGCCAGCAACCTATCTGGTGTCTGGTGAAGCCTTTCTCAGAATCATGCTTTAAAATAAAGCCATAGGATTAGAGAGGAAACAGGTATATTGAAATAGTTAACGAAACATTTTGAAAAAAACAAATTTGTGATACAGTAATACATGTACTTCTTAACCCAAACAACAAGCTCTAGCAGTGGGTCCAATAACTGAAATTTAGAAGCAGTGATGCACATAAACGATATTTTGAGATATCTGCTCAACAATAAAGTGAAACAGAAACACTTGTGAGTCTTACTGGTGACAAACTCACAGGTTCTGCTAATATTACATATGATATATGGCCTCATTCACATTGGAAGGAAATGCTTAACCTCAGTTAAAGCAGGGGTTCTTAACCTTTTTGTGTTCCACGGACCGCTCTGCCAGGCAGGTGAAAACCACAGAGCCCATCTCAGAATGTAGCGGCAGATGGTTTTATGCCACTCAACATCGGAGGTCAGAGAAAATAAAGATAATAAGTTGATTTTTTTTCAGTTCAAGCTCATGGACCCCCTGAAATCTTTCCAGGGAGGCCTGGTTAAGAAGCGCTGAGTTAAAGGGTGACCAACATAAAATTGTAACTTCCCCTATCCAAGTTCCTAGAGCCCCTGAATTCTATCCATTGACCGCTGGGGGGAGCCCAGGTTAGGGAGCCTGAGTTACAGAGCTCTTGCTCCATGCCTGGCCTTGTGCTAGATGCAGGAGACAAGGAGAGCTCAAGCTCCAGGGGACAGAGGGAGCTCACAGGTGGAGGGCTGAGGGACGAGGCCGCGGGGGGCAAAGGCTGGGCCGTGGGCCTGCACTCACCCGCCCCTTCGGGGCTGCCTCTCTGCCCCAGGAGAAGGAGATGGAGAAGCAGAGGCTCCTGTACCAGCAGGCACGGCTGCACAACCGGGGGGCCGCCGAGATGGTGCTCCAGATGATCAGCGCCTGCAAAGGTGCTGCCTGCGCACGGCCCACCCTGCCCTGCGGCCCCAGTGGGCGCCAATCCCCACCCCGCGGGCCGGGGCTGGCACTCACGCCCCTGCCCTCGCATGTTCCCCTTGCACGCTTGCCTTGCAATTCCTCACCTACCCTTCAATCCTCATGCCCCTGCATGCACCCCCTTGCACATCTGGGGTGGCTGTTTTCGGGGAGGTGGAGAACACTGCTCCCCATCCCCTCCAGGAGAGCCGGGTGCCATGGTGTCCTCCACCCTGAAGCTGGGCATCTCCATCCTCAATGGAGGCAATGCTGAGGTGCAGCAGGTAACAGGCGAAGGGACTCAGGAGGATGGCTAAGGGCGGTGGGAGGTTCCTGTGTGACTCCCAGTCCCCCCTCCACTTCCACCCCCCCTGCAGAAAATGCTGGATTATCTGAAGGATAAGAAGGAAGTTGGCTTCTTCCAGAGTATCCAGGCGCTGATGCAAACGTGCAGGTAGGAGGTTCTAGCGTCCATCTTTTAGCTCAGCTGTCTGGGATGGCTGTGGCCCCACACCTGGTACCACTTTCTGTTCTCATTCTGCTCCCTTGGTTCAAGGAGACTGAGACTGACTTAAATAACAGGGAGCTTACTGTGGGAATTCACATGGGACAGTAAGGGAGGCAAAATGTCCCATGTCCCAGGATGTAAGGATGAGAGTTGTGCTATGGATTCCAGATGGCTGGAACTGGAAGGTTGTTGAGAATTCCAGAGGAACTCAGCATCAGGGAATTCGGGCTCTCTGATGACCCTATACTGTGGCTCTACTGTTGTGTGCTTTTGTTCTCCTCTCACTGTCACCTGGCTTTCTCTGCGCTCTGCAGCTCTTGTAATTGATGGTTTCTGCTTCCTCATTTTTTAAGCTTGGACGTGGTTCATCCCGGCCCCGTTTTACCTCATAGCCATGACCTCCTAGCTGCTGCCAGCTCTCAGTCTCTGCTTCCTCTTGTCTTCAGTGTGTCTATGGCTCACCATGGCTTCCCTGTCCCCACGGTGGCTCTGGAAGAGAGGAGGGCAGAGACCTCATCACATCCCTTTTCTCTCTTTCCCTCAGTGTCCTGGATCTCAATGCCTTCGAGAGACAGAACAAGGCCGAGGGGCTGGGAATGGTGAATGAGGACGGAACTGGTGAGGCCCTCTCCTGGGCTTCCCTCTGCCCGGGACATCCTCATTGTTCAGGATCCTCCCCCACCCTCCACATGGTGCAGAGGTCCCATCCTCCCAAACACCCCTTCCCCAAGAGCGCCCCCCAGGCACCTCCCCCCGCAGGAGTCCCCAGTCCTGACCCCTCCATTGCTCCAGAGCCCCCCCCCCACCATGATCCCCACCCCGAGGGGGCCTTCTGCCCGTGTATTCTCACCCATCACCCCATGGACCCTGCCCTCCACGTGCCCCAGCCTCACACCCTGGTTGCTGTTCCCTCATTAATGTCCCTAATCTGGGTTAATCGAGTCTCCTCTTTGCCGTGTTGTGACGTGTCTAACCCTTCCACCCTGACCCTCGCCTCCTGCCTCTCCGAGTCTTCCTCTCCCTCTGCTTTCACCTTCATTCCCTTCTCTCTTCCTTGCTAATCCACTCCCTCTGTCTCCTGATCACTCTCTCGGTGGGTTGTTTTTCTCTGTGTCTGTCTTCGTCTCTGACTGTATGACTGTGTGTGTTCCTCTCTCTCTTTCTCTCTGTCTCCTCCTGTCTCTTTTTTTCCTCTTTTCCTCTGCTTCCTCCTCCCATCCTGTCGGCTGCCCCAGTCATCAATCGCCAGAACGGTAATTCCCCCAGCCCGTACCCCTTGCTCTGCTACTGCCCTCCCTTCCCTTCTAACCCCCAGCCGCCCCCTCCACGCCAGGCTTGAGGACCTGGGACACCTCGCAGGGAGGAGGCGCCCTGCAGTGGGTGCACCGCGCCCAGGGAGTGTGTTGCGGTCAGAGAGTCCAGAGACCAAGTTCCGGTCCCAGATTAGCCACTGACCACTCATGGGACTATGAACAAGCCTCTTACCTTCCCTAAACCTCGGTTTCCCCCTGTAAAATAGAATCTAGAGAAGACCACAGAAATCCTTCTTCAGGTGCATGTTCTCAGACTTTGAGTCCCAGGTTCTCAGTCCTGGAGCGGGGTGTCGCTGCTCCTACCCACCCTGCTCTCTGCCGAGGACCCCAGATTGGTCCTTTCAGCTGTTCCTATCCACCGACCGGATTGGTTGCCTCCAGCAGCCACTCTGATTGGTGTGCGTGGCTCCTCTGCGCCTGCCATGATTGGCTTCTTTCAGATGCCCATTCTGATTGGCTCCTGTTGACACGCCTCCCCCTCTGCTTCTCCCGGATTGGCTGCTTTAGAAGCATCTGGGCCAATTGACTGGCTTTCAATTTCCATCTCTCAGCCCAGCCTGACTCCTGCTCAGCACCTGTGTGTGAAAGTGACCCTCCTCCCATAATCCATTAACCCCACTGCGACACTGACACTGGAGAGGGGCTGAAGGAGATACCAGCTTGGGGGGGGGCGGGGCAGACACTCCTAGATGCCACACAAGTGGTGACATCAGAGGGACACGGAATTTGTAGAAAGACACTTGAGGCCCCCTGCTTCACGTATCGGGGCCCCGGAGCCCTCCATCTGCTGATGTCACCGACTGAGGTCAGAGCCTCTGTGGTGTCGTGGATGCCCGGGATTCTCACAGTGTCTTTGAAGCGGTGGCTGCTCCTCCCGGGGACCCGGGCTTGGTGCGTGGGCGTGCAGTGTGCATGGGACGTGCGCATGCGTGTGCTGCGCTCTGGCCCATCTGACCCCTCCTGGGCCCTGCTCCCTCCCCCCCGCAGGAGAAAAGGTCATGGCAGATGATGAATTCACCCAAGACCTGTTCCGATTCCTGCAATTGCTCTGCGAGGGGCACAACAATGGTGAGGAGGGCCGGCCGGGTTTGGGGGTTTGAAAGGGCTGCCTGAGTCCACCTCCACGCCCCCGCCCCACCTTGCCCCTGCCGGCCTCAGCAGCCACCAGGGCTCCTCCTGGGCGCTTCTGTCCTCATCTTCCACTTCCTGTGTCAAGCCCGGTCCATTGTCCCTCCTCAGTCTCTCTTGAATTTCTTTAATTCAGCCACTTTGCTGAGCTTTAGCCTCCTCTGCCCTCATCCAAGCCAGACCAATTCCCCAAAAGCCATCTGCCAAACACCAGCTTGGCACATGATCAATTTGCCAAAACTCAGTTTACCCAAATGGGCCCTTTGCCACACGCCCTTTTCCTGCAGGCGTCCTGCCGTCGCCGCCCAGGTTCAATGCAGGGGGTGGATTTCCCTGCTCTGGGTCTGCAGAGGAAAAAGTTGCGTGGTGTTTCTAAATGAACCTATTAGGATTGCTTCTCTATTTTGCTTGTACATTCTCTGTCAGGAGGGAGGCCTACAGATTCTTTCTTCACTTAAGCAAAGAGTTTTCACCACTTTTGTTCTCGTTCAACCAATTTAACAAGCTACCTAAATACTTCAGTGGTGAAAAAATGCTACCCCCTGTGGCTAACAGAGTTTATAACATTAAAGGAACAGTGAAAATTCTGTACCACAGATATTCTTACAAATGCCATTTCCTATAACAAACATGCATGTTTGTTAACTCTCAAGGTTGCGGTTATAATGCTTACCAAGCAGTCATAAAACCACAGACGAGGGAGCGGATGTAGCTCAGTGGTTGAGCGCCTGCTTCCCATGTACGCGGTCCTGGGTTCAATCCCCAGTACCTTTAAAAAAAAAAAAAAGACAACCCAGAACTTCACCTTATATAAATCTAACTTCCATAGCACCTTCACCCTACCTGGCTTCTCTTTGAGGAAACTGATTTGTAAATATATTTAATCTTCACCCATTTTAGCAAAAGGTAAAGCATCATCCATTGCTATGTGTTCTCACAAACTTCTGTGTTCACAACCCAAAGTTTCTTGAAGCTTTATTAAACACTTTTGATTAGGGTGTTCTTTAATTTTAACTAAGGTGGAATTAGTCTTTGAGATTTATAATGATTTTATTCCCTGGGTCTACGACTTTTTCAAAATGAGAAGATTCTTACGGGTGGGGATTTTCTCTCCCAACACATTTGCAACCCAGTTCCCTGCCCAAATTCACAGATTCATTAATCAGCCCAGTCAAATGCCTTTCAAATCTTAGATGCCTTGCATGTCTTGAGTATTCAGTGACATTCATGCCAGACCAAAGTGCTGTCTGATTTGTCCACATCTAGGCCAGCGGTAGTTGGCAGGATTCTGTACTGGAGTGGGGAGCTGTACATCTTACCATTTAGGTATCTCTATCATCCAGTTTAAATGAACAAAAATAAAGAAGATAGAAAACTGGTTGATGGGAAAGCCTGTATAGTTACTTATAAAATTTTGAGTATTTGAGGATGCTCTTCATCTGCACTGTGAAACCAGGCAAATGGGCCCTCAGGTGAAGCTGCTGACCTCACCATGGGGAAGCCAGGAGGAAAGGAGAACTTTTGGAGGAGAAACCGAGCCTTTGAGGACTGTTACAGCCGTCCCAGCATTGCTGTAAACATTAACCAAAGCCCGTTTTCTGTTGCCTCGGTAGTTTGATGAATTGGTCATTTGGCAAATGGGTCTAGAGAAATGGCTCTCAAACCTGAGTGTGCTTCAGAACCATCTGGAGGGCTTTTAAAATAAAGATTTTCGGGCCCTGCCCCAAGCTTCTGATTCAGCAGTTCCGGGGTGGAGCCCGGGACTGTGTGGCTCTGATGAGCTGCTGCTGGCAGAGGGGCCACACTTTGAGAACCGCCGCTCTGGCGTGTAGGCTTACCTCTGCGCTCTCTTTAGGGCCCTTTAAGAATAGCTGACGCTGAATGAGTGAGCGCTTATGGACCAGGCGCTGTCCTAAATTCTTCATATATGCTAAGGCATTAAATCCTCACTACAGCTCCATGAGGTAGGGTCTTTTGTGATCCCCACATTACATATGGGGAAACTGAGGCACAAATGTGCCATACAGAGAGGTTCCGTAACTTGCCTGAGGCCACACAGCTGAGAAGTGGCCTTTCAGGTTTCAACTCTGGGGTCCCCTCCTCCAAGGAGCCTTCCCTGACCACCCATGCTAGGTCAGACATCTTCTCTGGGCTTCCCCATCACATGCCTGATCATTCTGCGCAGTGCTCTCCACCCCCACCCTGCCACCCATGAATAGTTTATCTTTATACTAATACTAATTATTATTATTATTATTATGGAACGTATCAATCATACATTAAAGTAGACAGAATGGTCTAATGAGCCCCCAAATACCCATCACATAGCTTCAACAGTTATCAGCTTTCCACCAGACAATAGTGTTTTTCTAATAGTGGGAAGCAACCCACCAGAGGCTCGTGAAATCAGCTTAACGCAGACATTCTCATCCTAATTGCACATTGGCAGGCCCTGGGGAGCTTTAAAAGATGCTGAAGCCTGTGTTTCACCCCCAGAGATTCTCAGTTAATTGGTCTGGGGTGGGACCTGAGCACAGGGATTTTTAAAAGCCCCCAGGGGGCTCTAATGTGCAACCAAGTTTGAGAGGTTGCAAACCACTAATTGTGGGTTGTGATCAGAATTCTTTTGTAATTAACTAGACTAGCATATGACAGAAAATACCAGAATGCATGGCCCATAGTAAGGATACGTGAAGCTCCGGTCTCAGGTATATGCAGATATAATTTCTGGTTAAACACGTACTAGGCCTCAATGTCAAATGGATTTCTGACTGTAGGTTGCAGTTAGAAAAGACTGAAAAATTACTGCACCAGAATATAAACTTCATTAGGTCATGGACTTGCTTTATTTTTTCTCACTGCCATGTACTTAGGGCCTAGAATAGTACATGGTATATAATAAGTGCTCAGTAAATTTGTTTAATCAAAGAATAAGTGAACGACTTCCTTCTCTCACTAGTATGCTGGATAAATGAACAAATAAATGATCCTTCACCTGGCCCTGGTTTCTAGCAAGCGCTCAGTAAGCACTTAGGGGGGAAATGAGTAAGTTAATGATCCTCCAACCACATCTGGCATCGTAAGTCCTCAATATATTAGATAAGTGAGTAAATGACCCTCCATCTTCCTCTGACATATAGAAGGTACTTGATAGTTATTAAATAAATGAATAATTATGCCTTCCGGCATACAGTAGGCACTCAGTCAATACTTAGTGCACACATGAGTAAACAACCCATTGTCCATTTCCCCTAACATATGGCAGGTGCTCACCGAATGACTTTGCATCTCCCTAGATTTCCAGAACTACCTGCGGACACAGACGGGAAACACGACCACGATCAACATCGTCATCTGCACGGTGGACTACCTCCTGCGGCTGCAGGTGGGGCTGGGAGGCCGCGCAGCTGGGGGAGGACACCTGGGTGGGGAGCTGTGGGGCGATGCTTGGCCGGAGCACCCCCTCACCGCCTGCCCGCCCCCAGGAGTCCATCAGCGACTTCTACTGGTACTACTCAGGCAAGGACATCATTGAGGAGCAGGGCAAGAGGAACTTTTCCAAGGCCATGTCGGTGGCTAAGCAGGTGTTCAACAGCCTGACCGAGTACATCCAGGTAGGGCCCACCCTTCAGGGCGGGGCGGGCCGGCGCCGCATCGCCCACCTTGCCCGCAGCTCACGCAGCCCTGTGTCCCCCAGGGCCCTTGCACGGGGAACCAGCAGAGCCTGGCGCACAGCCGCCTCTGGGACGCCGTGGTGGGATTCCTGCATGTGTTTGCTCACATGATGATGAAGCTCGCTCAGGTTTGGGCACCTCAGGCACCTGTTTCCGGGCCTCACCCCACCCCCACCCGCACTGGCCAAGTTCTCACCCACGTGCTGCTGGCCTCTTCCAGACTGGGTCCCTCCTCGTGGCCACGGTCAGCTTCCCTCTGGCTGGCTTTCTGGCATGGCCCCATCTCCTCTTCTGCCACCACCAGGCGTCTGGTTTCTCACCCCCACTTCCACTGGGCTTACATTTGGGCCACGCCCCCTATGGCTCAGCTCTCCTCTATGATTGGTTGGTGGTCTTTTCTCTCTGATGAGGTCATTTGAGATTTGGACACCCCTTGGGGATGAGATTGGATAGCCCTGGGGATGAGCTTCTAGATCAGAGCTGGGAGCTGAGGGAGTATTTTTGCTTCAGGTGACACCCATCCGAGGCCCCACCCCCCATCTCTAGAATTCTTGCGCTTCTTTCTTCCCTACCACTCCCACCCCTTTGCATCCTTGTCAGTATCTCATGCGTGCCTCATCCATTTGCTCTGCTTCTGTCTCCCCAAACCGGTAAATGCATTCAAGGCTGCCATATACAGTTGGGCAGGTTGTCCACTGTACAAGGACACCACGTCTGAGGGGCCACCATCCGCATCCTAGACATCCTAAATATGTTGGAATGTCTATTACAAATGTTTTCCAGCAGGTGGCAGCAAAGTATTCTGCATATTATAATTTCCCACCAGGATGGGTCTTGAAGAAGGGGAACTTTTTTCTAATTTACCCAAAAGGTGCCACAGGGACTGGCAGAAGCCCTGGCTGTTGCCACCTGATTTTTTGAAATGTTTAGAACTTAGAATGCAGTTCCTCAGTGTCATTGCAGTGAAGGCTGCGCTGTTGATGAAATCTTAACATTCTCGAGAATGTTGGTATTGTAGAGACTTCCAAATCCTGCAGTGTTAGTCCATCAGCCACGGCCCCGGTCTAGGCTGCAAGGGCCAGAAACCCAAAGCAGGCAGTGCTTAAGGAAAAAAATGCCTCTGTCTAAAATGCCTGTCAGTCTCTTCATCCTCAAGAAGGCTTTCCCCACCTGCTGGAGAGATGGACCCTCAGCTTCCCTTAGGAACCCCAAAAGAAGAGAACTCTTTCCCGGGAGCTCTAGTGAAAGACCTGCAATTCTCTGATGGGGTTGCTTGGGTCCCAGACCCATTCCTGAGCCAATCACTGAGGCCAGGGTGAGGAAAATTCTGATTAATCAGGCCTGGGCATGTCCCCACCCCTGGAGCCTGGGGGGTGGGATAAGCCCCATATGCTCTGAGAGAGGGAATGGGGTGCCCCAATTGAAAGTTGAAGGCTTGTTGGGAGAAGAGGGGGACTGGGACATGGGCAGACACAAACCGCAGGCACCCATCCGTGTTAGAATCTTGAGCTCCTGGAATGTTGGAACTGTAGACCCAAAGTGTAGAGCTTTGGACCTGTGGAAGTGTGGTAGGATTAGAATCAAGAACTCCT
>JAQZBX010072602.1:0-15045 GCA_029593785.1 Cabassous unicinctus | reverse complement strand
GGGGAATTGGAGGGAGGGGCGGGTGCCTCTCTGGGATCCTTGAAGTCTCCCGAAGCCCCCAGATGCCAGCAGCGGGGCCGTGACAGCTGGAAGGAGACTTTTCCTGGGCACAACCCTCCCCTCTCTGTTTATCCTCTGGGAACAAGGTGGACCTAGAAAGCAAATGCTTGTTCACTGTGAAACTAGGTCTTGAAGAAAACGATGGTCTCTCCAAGTCCACGTACATCCTCATTAATGCCCCGGACCGAGCTGCCCACCCAGCCTGCCTGCCCGTGAGAGGTCAGACAACGGTTAATGAGGCTGCCGTCCCTAATTAACGCATGAGGCAGGTGCTCCTTGAAGGCCACACACAGCCGGGGGGCAGTGCCTCGCCCCGCCCCTCTCTCAGCTCTGCTCTGTGGCTTCCCAGATGAGCTGAAGCTTCAAATTCCCCAAGGAACCTGTCAAGTGCATTTTCTGAGCTGGAGGGTTTATGGTTTCATAAACGCTTGGCAACGAGGAGTGCCCTTCAGGTGAGACCTGAGGCTCCTAGACTCTGGGCTGGGAAAGCCCCTGGGGTCGTGTAAGCCAGGTACCCCCCCCACCAAGGATGGCAATGGAGGCCCACCTCGGAGCGGGGGGTGTCAAGACCGAACGTGAGTGCTGGGCCAGAAGCTGGCAGTGGGCTCTCCTCTTCCCTCGCCGGCTTTCACTCCCTGTGAGGTGAATAGCAACACCCCCATTTTGGGAGGAAGAAATCAAGGTCCAGAGAAGTGGTAGGGTCCACCCACGGTCACACAGCTAGCAAGGGATGGAGCAGGATTTGAACCCATCTGGCTGGCTGCCAGGCTTGGGTTCTTTCCACCATGTGGAACTTGATCAGACTCCAGCTTATAAACGTCCTTGAAGCCCATTGCAGAGCCAAGCACCAGGACCCACTAGCCATCCTACTCGTAGCCTCTCAATCCCTACAAGAAATCCACTACCATAGCAGCCCTCGTACCCAAAGTCCCCACGCTGCACTCACTCACCCCTTTCAGTGTACAGTGAGAGATTTTCCTATAGAGATATAGGCCTGCTAATTGGAGTTCCATATTAATCTTCTTACGTAAACCACACCCTTCTTACATTAGAATTTCTAGTAAAAAACGGATGGGCAGGCGCTCACCTCTTCCATTAGCCTGGGTGTGCGCCCTTTCTCATGAGAAATTACTGCTGCCTCTAGTCCAAAATAAATTTAAAAAAGTGGATGGACACTTATAAGATATGTGAACACAGAATCCTTCTTCATTGTGCATATTTTCTAAAAATCTTTACAGCAGTCTCTCCCACACATAATTCTTCAGCAAAAATTTTTATCAACTAATATTTATCAATATATATATTCTTTGCAAATCGTTTCAATTATTTTTCATAGAAACAGCTATTTTCTTTCATTTCACATCCATTTACATAATTGTTTAATTAAATTAGGAAATAAAAATTACAAGTATAACTGGCATGAACAGGTTTGGGAACAGCTATATCTGACCCTAGGTCATCAGATGGGGGTGGAAGTGGGTAAGCTGACCAACCCCAAACATTCAGAGTGCTCTGGGCTCCCACAGAATGTCCACACGCCTCCTGTGGCATGGAGAGCATCGGCCAGTCTGGGTAAAGAGTGCTTCTACTCTCTATCTTGATGGCGGTAGCACTAGCGGAGGTGGCAGCAGTAATCTTATATATTGAGTATGAATCCCATAGGCTATTGCCCGTCCTCATGACAAATCTTTGAAGGTACCATAAATGCAGTCTAAAGATTAATTAATGAACAAGGTGTAGCTCAATTTTACTAGGAGGCATTACTGAAAAATCTTAACTACTACCCCAGACTTGGCTAAGTCTTCTGGTAGAAATGTTAAGCAACTAGGAGGAGGGTTGGAGGTGTCTTTTCTCCTTCCTTGAGGCCTTCCCACCTTCCCACTTACAGTGGCAATGGGGGTGGGAAGAGGATGGGGGTAAGTTATCCCATCCAGTGGCCTGGGATGGACTTGATGGAGCCACACAAGGAGGCAACAGATGGATGGGAAATTAGCCTTATATACTGACATAAACAAGACTTTGGTCTCCATTTTAAAGATGAGGAAACAGACTCAGAAGTGAGGTGACTTGCCCAAGGTTACACAGCTTGTAAAAGGAAGAACTGTGATTCTATCGTAGGTCTACCTCGTTTCAAATCCTTTTACTTTCCATTGAAGCACTATTGCTGTTGTACTGAGTTAGACTGAGTTGAATTTAGTCTGAGATGGGTTAGGGTGGGTTGGATTGGGTTTGACTGGTTTGAGCTGGGTTGGTTTGGATTGGGTTGATTTGGGTTAGGTTGGGTTGGGTTAGGTTGAGTTAACATGGGCTGCATTGGGTAAAATTGGGTCATATTGAGCACTTTGCCAAGTGTTCCAGGTCACATAAGAAAGGGGTAAAATATGACCCCTCCATAGACTTTCAGCTTCTTGAGGGCAAAAACAGGGAGAAATACAAAATAAATAGGCCAGGCTTACGTATGATTTATTAACTTGTAGACAAATTACCCAAGTAAATCACACTTTCCCCTGAGCAAGCTCACAGATTCTGAGCCACCCATATGGAACTGTGGGTGGGGAAAGGGTCCTTCTGTCAAATTGCTTGGAAGAGCTGGATGGAACTATGCCCTGGGCACGGGTCACAGAAGCCCCAGTGCCATCCTCCTCTAATTCAAATCACACACCGCCACCCATACGCTCTCCAGGCTTTCATAGAACGGCCCTTTATTGAGTATCTGCTCTGTTCAAGATGCTGTTTGTGTACCCTCTAAATCTCTAAACTCTTTGTGGAAGGAACGGAGATGAAGTAGCTTGTCCAAGGCACACAGCCAGTCATAGCCAGAAGCCAGGCTTCGAGCTACGTCTGCAGGGCTTCTGGAGGCTGGCCGCCTCCCACCGCCCCACACGCCTCTTCTAACAAGACGGAAGTCAGCACAAGCTGGGCCGTTGGGCAGCTTCCAGCAGGTTGTGTGCCTTTTGGTTGGGGCAGCTGAGAGGACGCCCCCTGGAGGGAGGAAGTGGAACGGCAGCAGTGACAGGAAGGGGCCGGCCACCAGAGGGACAAGGCTTGGTGCCGGTCTCGAACCCTCCACCCATCCGATTCCCAAGCCCCAGTTTTCTCAGCCACTAAATGAGATAAAGCCCCGAGAGTGTTTCATAGTGAGTCTGGCACGGAGTTAGCACTTCGTAAAAAGGAACTTCTCTTTTTATCAGTTAGTTTAACCAACATTTATGGAGAACGCACACTGTGCCGGGCTGAGATGCAGACAGCCCGGTCCCGGCTGCGTGGCACCGTGGCCAATCCCGGGGGTCCCCACCTTCTTTCTGCCACTTCCAAGTTGGGTGGCTCTGGGAACGCGTTAAGCTTCCCCGGGGAGAATAACAATACCTAAACCTCGGGGTTGTTATAAGGACTCGACGCAGTGGTGTGTGTGACGTGTGGCACAGGGGCTGGCACTCAGCCAACCCTCGGGGGCCAGAGCTGGTCCTGCTGTTATTTAACGTCAGGAAGCATCACTGAATCAGAGAATGGAAAAAGAGCGGTTGCTGATGTTTCTTGGACTCTGCCTTCTCAAACATTATATTCTCTATAAAAAATATCCTTAAAAAGGTGGCTGGGAACATTTTCCCCACAGGGGGAAGACCACCCGGAGACAGGAAGGGTCATCTTCAAGCTCAGCCTGCCACGGAGAGGACGGTGGGCACGTGATGACACAGGCGGGTCAGACGCTAGTGCAGGGCTCTGGGCAGGGGCCGCCTGGGTGCTCACCAGGCAACGCTGTCAACGTTTCCGCCTGTTTGAAAGTTTTTATAACAAAATGTTGGGGAACAATGCAGCCTGCTCCAGCCCTCCCAGGAGAGGGTGGGTTAAAGCATCATTTCCTCGTATTTCTTTTAGCTGCTTAAAAACCTTTTGCTCCTAAACCCACAGCTTATAAATGTTTGAACAATTATTACTGTCAAGTGCACAAACAGGCCCCCACGCAGCAGCCTATTGTTCCACAGATGGAAAAGTCTGTGAGATTAGATTATTTTTTTTAACCTGGGGCGAGGAGGGTGGGAAGGAGGATGTGTGTTGATAAAAGATGTCTCGACCCAGCCTTGCACGTGGAGAGGATCTGGCTGTTCAGAGACTTCCCCTCCAGCCGCCTCTGTTTACCAGGGCACAAAGTTAACACTTTCTGACCAAAGGCTTCTTTGCAAGGACACAATAGCTCACATCTCTCTTTTTAAAAAAATCCAAATGGTTTAGCTAAGCTAGAGACTGATGCCAGCCCAATATAGGGGCCTTAAACACAGTGACGGAGGGCTCAGGGTTTGAGCTTAACCTGGAGCCTGACTGCCTGGGTTTGAATCACACCAGCATTGCAATTGGTCTCTTCGTGCCTCAGTTTCTGCATCTACAAGATGGGAATAACCATTGTCGGCTGGTTGGAGGATTGACAAAGATATTGTACCAAAAAGCTGAGACCAGACGAGACCAGCATGCAGCAAGCACTCAATAATTGTTACCTACTTTCGTTAATAACTGTGACTTTACTAAGTTCGTATCCTTATCTGTTAAACGTAAGCGGAGATTACACATTATAATAACAGGACCCTCTCCTAGGGCCGCTGAGAAGATGAAATGAATTGACCATGTGGGGGAAATTGCTTAAGAGAATGTCCTGGCTCAATGAGAGGTCGCCACGGGAGAGCTCTCATTTAAGATATACAATGCGATGCATGTGCTTGCCTTTGTGACAGGAAAGCCAAATGCTGTCGGCAGAAGATGTGAGCAATTCCATGAAAGCAACTGGCCCGTCTGCTTCCCCGGGTCCCCGGCCCCTGTTTCATGACTCCCAGACAGCCAAGTGACCTCAATCCGCTGCGTGTGCGGCCAGCCTGAGCCCCCTTTTCATGACTGCCCGCCTCACCGGGGTGACCCACATTTCTACGGTGGCGGTGGAGCAGACTTTCCAGGGTAATTAGCAAACACACACACACACACACACAGCCTGCTCAGCGGCTGGCACGCTCGCTGTCTAGACAGGAGTGAGCTGAATGGTCTCCCGCCGCGGCAGCGGGCAGCAGGCGGGGGGGCGGGCGAGACGGAGCCTTTTCCTGTCTGCTGGGGGCTGAGGAGCACCCCTGAGAAGATGGGCCACAGCGAGAGTTCCTTCCTGCCTTACAGGCATCCAGCCACGTCCCTTCCAAGGAAAGCTTCCTCAGCGCGTCCATGTCCAGCTGCAGGAAAGTTCCGCGCACCGGTGTTTATAGCAATGGAAAATGGGAACTCTCCTTCCCCAAAGGAGTTATTAAGCATGATATGAGGCTTTCGAAAGAGAGCCCACGGAGCAGCCCCTGACAGGCCTGTTGAAGGGGACAGCTGGGTGGCATGTGGTGATGGTCATGAAATATTAAGCTTGAGAACAGCGGGACTCAAATGTCATGTCGCCAGGGACTTGGGTTAGGCGCATAGGAAAATATCACTGGACGGGCACTCCCAGCAGCTCAGTGTCGGTCTCTGGATGTGCCATCTGGCTGCCAGGACGCTGTGCACGTTTCCACTTGTGGCTGGTGTGCAAACAAGAGCAGTGCCCTGGGCCAGCTGGTGAGTCAGCGACAGGGAACCCAGCTAGGCGGTACCGCCCCCACACCCACCATTTGTGAACCATCTCCATGACTTCTAGACACTGGTCCTATAATTTACTAAAATTATTCTTGAAATTGTCTCCCACTTTTAAGAAAAGCAAATTTATTTGAATGGAAAGCCACAGCTAGACTGTGATGGTCAAAATAAATGCATAATTATTAAAATAAAAACATACGGCTGCTTCTGCCACCTAAAGCATCTCACCTGTCAGTGGTGTGAGGGCCAAAGTCCGGCTCTAGCACTGTGCTCATCCAACCCCTTCATTGAAAACCAGGTAGTGGAGCCGGCGGAGCTCAGTCGTTGAGCACCTGCTTCACCTGTACGAGGTCTCAGGTTCAACGCCCAGTAACTCCCCTCCCCCGACCCACAAAAAAATAAATAAAATAAAACCAAGGGTAGCTGAGGTTTGGACAGGGAAATGATGTCCCTCGGGTCATTCAGGTGGTCAAGAGCCCTGGATTCGGGTTCAGACTCTGCTAATCTGGCCCTTGCCTTATCTTCCCACGCCTTCCAGCAGAATCATGGGCGCGCCTGTCTCCAGGGCTGCTGAGCCACCCCTGAGCTCCCAGGCGCTTGGCCACACCGTCCATACCCTCTGCTCCGGATGTGCGCCGAGCAAATGCTCCTCAAGTGCCGAGCAGCAAGCCAGGCGACGGGACATGCACTTGGTCTTAAATTATGTTCACTTCCACGGTGCTCAGTTTCACAGTCAATTCCATTTCATTTTCAAGGGTCCCGTCACCGTCTCTTTTGTTTTTTCCAACACTTCCGGTGCTTTTCGGGGATCAATCCAGGTTTTTGTTTTTTAATTGTGGACCAGTGCGTGGCCTCACTGTGGCCCTCGTCCTGCGCCTTCCTCACTCTCCTGGCCACGCTGGACAGCCCCAGGTGTGGACCCAGCCCCTCAGAGGGCAGGTGCACACCCAGGCAGGGCGGGGCCTGTGGCTGCAAGAAGGCTCTTCTTCCACGCCGGACCCTGGGCCCTGGGGGTCCCTCTGCTGTGGTGACCCGGTGTCCTTTCCTTTTAGAAAGTCCTTCTCTCCACTGGAGGAGTTTCCCACCTTCTCTGCGGAGATGGGCATGTGACCCAAGCTGGCCAATCAGAGTAGTACAAGCCTCAGGCTACAGTGATAGGTCAAGAAGCAGGCACATGACCTAAGAGAGGCCAATCAGAATCCCTTGGCGGGGACAGAATGGGATGGATTTTGTAGGAAGAAGGATTGTGATTTTTTTTCTCTTAGCTTGCTAGCTGGGAAGGTAATGGAAGCCCAGAGGGACCTGGGCCAGCCCTGCTGTCATTTGGAACCCAGCCTGCTTGATAAGGAAGCCAACCAAAAAAAAAAAAGCAGCCCAAGGACGGCTGCTGTCAAATGAGCCCCTTGATACAACTGAGCCTGAGGCCGCCCAGCTTGGAAGTTGCATTTGCCAGCACATTTCCTGTTCTTTTTTTTTGTTAAGCTAGTTTGACTTATGCTTCTTTCCCTTATTCAAGTCACAGCCAAGGAACCTCACTTGTGTCTGTGTCATCTTCCTTCCTCTTACACCCCATGTCCTGCCTTATCTGGGCACAGCCCAGATGCTAGAGGCACAGAGGGGCAAAGTCCCGATGGCAGTCCAAGACTCAGGGCAGGCATCACCTCCTTCAGGAATTCTTCCCTGATGCCCCAGCGTGCTCTCCTAGGCTGGATAATCACCCACTTCTGCCATACCACAGCCTGCTAAAAGGACAGTGCCGCGTGTAAGAAATGCATTCTGGAACCCAGACCTCCCTGACTGCAATCCCAGCTCCGCCACCTACCAGCTGTGTGACCTGGAGCACAAGAACAAGCTCTCTGTTCTCTGGTTTCCTTGTCTGTGAAGTGGGCATAGGTTCTCTGTGAGGGCTGAGCGGGTTAGTCCACATTCCTGCCTTAGAGAGACTCCAGCCCACGGTCTTTGTCTTGGTGGCCTTTCTCGTAACTGCCTTTTACTCGCTGGCCTCAACCACAAGCCCCTTCTCTTGCCTTTTCCTTCAACGCCTGCACCTCCCTGGCCTCACACAGGACCTGGCACGGAATAGGCATTAGAGAAGACTGAACAAGCAACGTGTGGCCACAAAAGTTACCCTGCATATTTGCAACTTCTGCCCTCCCTGTGCTTGTCAAGCACGCCGACTTCACCAGCTTGTTTCTCATTCGGGCCCTAAAAATAGGACTAATGAATGCGAGGGAAGGCAGAGAAGCAGAAGCCAAAGGGAAACCAAGAAAAGTGTCGGTGAGCGGCAGAACGTGGGGGGCTGGAGCATGGGTTTGGAGAGATTTGGGGGAGGCTCTCCCACGTGGCTGTACGTTGTAATCACCTGAGCGCACCTGGCCCCACCCCCAGCGGGTCTGCCTTCCTTGGCCTGGGTGTGGCCTGGGCATCTCAGAGCTCCCCAGGTGAGCATCCCTGGGATAGAGGATGTTCAAAAGCTTCAGTGCACATCTGGAATGGAGGGAAGTTTCTCTAGGGTTTTTGAGAGATTTCAGTAAAGGTTTAAATTGCTTTTCAAGTATTCCTGACCCCAGAGAGTTGTTTATTTGAATGTGACACCCGGTTCTGGAAGTGGGTGCCAAGGTGAGTTGGCCTTATCTGATACAAGTGAATGAATGAATGAATGAATGAATGAGGAGGAGATTCTTCTCCCAGCACACCAGGCATCACAAAGAAAGGTGGCAAGAGAAGATGGGTGAGAGGCACCAACCCTGGGACCTAAAAAGGAGAAGCGCCCCATGCAGCATATTCATGTAGAGAGGGGTGCCGTGGCCTCTTCCCTGCACCTATTCCAACTGCAGGAGACCAGTTGGCTCAGTGGTTTTCAAGGCTCACATAAAGAAATTAATGTGATAGCCAAAGTCTTGAGAGTGATAACTAGAGAGACGGACAGACGGGATTCCCTGGGAGCCTCCTTGCGGGAGAGCCTTGGAAGAGAGTGTGGGAAATTCAGGCTGGTCGTTGGAGCAGCATGAGGCAGAGGCTCTGTCCACAACTGCAGTGGGCATTTGGGAAGAATCTTCTCCCTGGAACACCTCAGGCAGCATCTGGAGACGTCTTCGGTCCAGAATACACAGTGCCTGCTTCATTTAAGAGAAATGAAGATATCAAGAGGATAAAAGGAACCATGAATTCCTTAACGAATCTGGTCCATGACCAGCAGTCCCAGGCACCAGGGACCCAGCTGGGAGTGGGTCCCCTGGCTCCAGCCCACAGGGAGCCCGCCAGCCTTAGGGAGAGAAACCCAGGCAACCACGAGGGCATGGGTGAGCCCACTGGTCTCCCTGGAGCTTGCAGGCCCTGCAGTCTCCAGGGGGCCTGGGAAGACACGTCTGGAAACCCACCGGAGCAGGAAAGGCCAGTCTGGTTTGTGACTTGGAGGCCTTAAATCGAGAGAGGCAAGAGGCAGGCTGGGGACAAGGGAAGCCTTTAGAGAAGTGTTTGGGGCTGGAGAGAGAGGGCTGTTTCTGCTCCTTGCTTCTCTGTCAGGGTGACGGGAGGCCGGGCTGGCTCTCCCCCTCCCACACCCCGGGCGCTCTGAGAAGCGAGACCCAACAGAGGCCTCATGACGTCTGTGGGTCTCTGCAAGGAGGGGAGAGCAGCCTCACAGTGCCACCAGGGCGCCCTGCCACCACCCAGGGACAGGACACGGGGCAGGGGAGGTACAGTGGCTTTCGGGGAAGGGGCAGGGAAGCCTCCTCCAGCCCCCTTCCTGAGGCCTGGCCTGCACGGTAGGCTGGCCTGGCCCGGATCTGTGGATGACAGAGTCAGAGCAAAGGAGCACAGGAGAGATGGGGGCCGGCTTGTCAGGGATGCTACGGGCTGCGGCATCCAGAGGAACGTGGTGGCTGCTGCCAGCTGGGGGTGGAAGGTTGGACATGGCCAGTGCCAGAGATGCTGTGGGCAGCTGCTTGGACCTGAGTTCCGAACTAAGGGGTCAGGTGATACCACCCCATGTTTGTGTCAACCCCACAGTCACGTCCACGCAAAGGGTGGCACCAGCTCACTGCAGGCCATCCCCCCTGGGTGTTCTGATTTCCTCCTCCCTGTCCCAATACCAAAAGGAGTGCTCAGGGCTGGGGGTGGGTGCAGGAGAGCACAGCCCACCATGGCCCCGCCCACCCCATGTCCACAGAGCCGGGGGTCCAGCCTGGTCTACCTAGCAGACAGGAGACCGACGTTAGAAGGAACCAGCGGAGATGGTTCAAACCTCCAAAGCAGAACACTGGGGAGCCGGCCTGGGGCGTGGGGAGCCCTCACCCAGCAGCGCACACACTAGTAGCTTCAGAAAGCAAGACTGGCCCAGTTTATAGCAGTCCAAACAGTGCCACTAAAATGCCCTACAGTTCAGGTGTCAGGGCAGCTGAGACAAGTGGAAAGGGCAGCACGGGGGACTCAGGCAATGGGGGCCCTGGCCTACCTGGAGCTGAGCTGGCAGCGGACATGGTGGGGCAGGGAGAGCCCCTGGGCCCCTTCCTGACTCCTCCCTCCCCTCCCAATTTTTTTTTCCTGGGCCACCTTCTTCAGGGCAGAGGCACAGCTTTGGGTCATAGCTCACCTATGGGAGAAGCTCCGGGACCGAGATGTTGCCAGGGGGAGGCATTTGCTGGGAAACGTGCGGGCCTTCACCTGTAGGTAAGAGCCCTCCCCCGCCCTTCTCTGGGCCTCCATTCCCACCTGCACGCCTTGGCCGCTGCATGGTCACAGGTGTGTGAAATCTGAGAAAATCCTCTGTACCTGCAGACTTGTTATGACACAGCTTGAGGGGTCACACCCACAGAGAGAATGCAGCAGTTTGCACTTCAACAAGTTCCCAGGGGATGCTGATGCTGGCTCTGGAACCCCACTTTGAGAACTGCTGCTTGAGAGCGCTGCTACTTAATGCAGCACCAGCTTCCCATAGGGGCTCTTTAGAAACGCAGGGTTTTGGGCAGGTTAACACAACCCCCAGGTGATTCTGGCACACCCCGACTGTCACCCGCCAATTTCCTTTCCCCGTCTGTAAAGGTGGGTGATGGGGGGTGTTGGGAGATCATTCACCTTGGATATCTCACGTTTCTGCAAACCACCAGCTTGCTTCCTTGCAAACAGCCTTGGAAGCCTCCCTCTGGAGCAGAGGTGTGTTTGCTGTCCAGCTTAATGAGGTAATGTCTCCCTCCAGGTGAACGTCAGGCAGGTTTGCTCGCAGCCATTATAAAATATTGAGCTTTCCTAAGCCTGGGCTTCTTCAGCTGTGGTGCAAACCCTTTGTGTATATAACACGCACACGGAGTGTTCCGTGTTGCCCCCAGGGGATTTAAGGGGCACGGGGAACTGATGCAAACATGAAGCACATACTGCCTGCTGGGCTGTACTGAAGTCCTTTGTCTCTGTCCTGGGAGTCTCGTGTCTTCTGCCAGCATCCATGAAACCAGCAGGCTAACTTGTAAGTTTGCAAGTAGGGGGAAATCTCAGACAGTTTCTGAGCGTAAATGAGAGGGGGGGCTGCAGAGTGCAAGGATGGCCCCTTGCCTGCCCCAGTCCCTGGAGATAGAGGCGAGCAAGCCCTGTCTGGTGACAGGAGGGACACTTGCCAGCCCCTCCCTGGGAGAGTCTGGTGCTGTGGGCCTGGAGCCAGGCAGGATTTGTGTTTTTAAGAAACTGCAGGTGATTCTTGTCACAGGAAAGGAGATAGTTGGCTGGTGCCCCTCATCTCGGCCACCGTCTCCAGGTGTGCCTCAGTTTTCTAGTTCTGCAGGCCCCCTTCCTCTCTGCCTTCTGCCCGGCTGCAGGAGACCTCCCAGTGTCAAGCACCCAGCAGAGGCCAATGAGAAGCTGTGTCTCCCAGTCTATAGTCTTGTGAGAAGGACTTTGATTGGTTCAGTTTGGATCAGGTGTGCATCTCTGGTCCAATCAGCTATGGCCAGAGGGGTGTGGTCACAGTACAAACATGGCTGCTAGTAGGAGGAAGGGGCTTCCTCAGAGAGGGGCTTGGGTTGGCCCGACATCCAGAATGTTCTCCACAGCCACATGGCCAAAGTGTGGAAACAACCAGAAGGCCCATGAACGGGCAAATGGTGCTCTCCACGTACAATGGAGTATCCTTCAGCCATAAAGAGGAATGAAGTTCCCACACAGGCTACAACATGGATGAGCCTCAAAAAACATGGCGCTCGGTGAGGGACACATCAGAGAACCGCACGCTGTGCGGCTCCACTTCCATGAAATGTCCGGAAAAGGCAAATCACAGGAACAGGAGGCAGCTTGGCGCTGCCAGGGGCTGCTGGCAGGGGTGGGAGGGGCTGCTGAGGGAGCAGCACTTCCTCTTGGGGCGATGATGACGTTCTGGAGCTGGATGGAGGTGGTGCTTGCACGACGCCGTGAAGGGGCTAAAGGCCACTGAGCTGCTGTTCACTTTAAAGCGGTTGATTTTGTTATGTGGGTTTCACCTCAATAAAACGAAAACGCTATCTTCTATCAACACACAAATGTGCTCCCCAGGTGACCCTGCTCCTTCTTCCCAGTGAATTTCCGGACCTCAAAGCACATCCAGCTTCAAAGGAGAAACAGCAATGACAGTGGACTCTGCTTCTTAAGAGAGTTCTGGAATGAGAGCTCTCAGAGGAGAGGGGCTATTGCCTTACTGAGGCTTGGCACCGCCACCTGCTCTGGATGTGTCCATCAAGTCCAAGGACGCACAGGCCATCGGCACTCGCGGAGGGTTTGTTAATGGAACGCAAAGATGGCCGAACTCACTCCTCCCCCTGGCGACCTGGACTTCCGATTTCACGTTGTGAAGTGGGAGTCCGGGTTAGCACTTGGGTCAAGTATGAAGGAGAGCTAGTCTATAAAGAGCCTTCTCTGGACGGGGAGAGGGGACTTCCAACGGCCTCTCGTGGAGAAAGCGGCCTGTGAGCAAGGCTGGTGTGGGGGAGACGCCGGTGACTTGGCAGCTCAGCCAAGACACTGATCTGGGCTAGGCTACGCTTTTGAGCAGAAAACTTTACTTTCAAAACCCCGAAGGTTCTTTTTACTGACAAAAGCAAAGAGCTGACCCAGAGACGCAGGGGGAAGGCCGCGTGAAGACGGTGTGTGTGGGGGGGTTGACTCAGCCACAAGCCAAAGAACGCCTGGAGCCCCCAGCAGCTGGAGGAGGGCAGGAAGGAGACGCCCCTAGAGCCCTGGGAGGGGGCGCGGCCCTGCCCACAGCTTGACTTCGGATGCCGCCTCCAGAGCTGTGAGAGAATAAATTCTTGTTTTCAGCCACCCCGTTTGGGATACTTTGTTATGGCAACATCAGGGAACTAGGACAAATGTTTAAAAGTTCCCACTGGCTGGAATATGGAGAACGGTTTGCAGGGAAGAAGAGGTAGCGGAGAAACAAATGAGAAAGCTGGTCTACAAATCCCAGTGAAACAGGCTTGAGCCAAGGCAGCGGGGAGGGGAGGGAGAAACTGGGGTGACTGAGATATATTTCAGTAACAACAAAGGTCAGCATTTCATTTTCTGTCAATCCCCCTCTTCCTACCCGCCACCCCCCCTCCCCCAGCATCGTGCTCGAAGGGCCTTATGTGAATTACCATATTTAATCCTCAATTAAACCGGGTAGTGGTCACCATTTTATAGATGAGGAACCAAAGGAACAGAGAGGTTAACTAGCGTCCCCAAGATCACACAGCAGAAGCGCAGGGCACAGATCCCAGCCCAGGCCCAGGTGCTTGATGGTCAACACACTGTGGCAGAGTGGACTGAACACACTTGCTGGGGGTGAGAGGTCAGTGATGGGTGATGATGGAGGAGGAGAAAATGGGGTGACCAAGTGCAGATGCTGGTGTGGTTTATAGAGCTGGGGGTCCCCGGGAAAGGCGGCAGGTTCAGGAGGCCTGCTTGGCAGTGTGGGGTAGAGAACCTTTCTGTGTCCACGTGGAAAATGGCCCTTTTCTTTCCAGGAAGCCCATCTGGGCAGAAAACTTTCAGGAGCTTTCTGCCTCAACATGTCCTCTATGCACAACCCATTGCAGTTGTATTCCTTATCTGCAGAGCAGCGAAAGCCTCCAGCCGGCCTGCTGTGAGTGTGGCTTCTGTCTGCAGAAAGTGAATTTGGGCCACGCATCTCCAGCAACTTTTCGTGGCACAGAGGTTGGATCATTTCCATTCTAAGACTGGTGTTTGCCTTGCTGGGAAACAATCTGTCTTCCCGCTCCAGTTCTTGCTGTAAGAGCTCTTTCTCCAAATCCTCCTACTTGGAGAAAAGAACTCCACTTTTTGAAACAATAATAATGGTTACCATGGAAATATGAGTAATTTCCATCCAAATGCAGTCCAGATAAACTATCAGGCTTATTTTTTTTTGGCCACCCTGCCTGCCACCAGCTCCAGTCTCATGACTAGAAAATTTGGGAATGTTTAAGAAGCTCACATTCTATCCCATTGATTTTCTAAGTGGGTCGGACCTCGGAGGTCTTAGCAATTAATGGCTGCTTTAGCAAAGGCTGAGCATAAAAATTTCATGAGCAAAACACATCTTCCTCATTTTGAAACCTTATAAAGCTCCATTCAGATAAATGAACCCTGGTGCACCTGAGTGCTAAGTAAATTAGGTGTAATTTTATTACAATATTGATTGCTGCCGCCAGACGTCTCAATTGTATTTTTTAGCCTTGATCAAAGGTGAAAATGGCATCTGTTAATCAAGTTGGAAAATATTACTTTCTGGGAAAATTGAGCTGAGCTGAGCAGGAGGGTGGAGGGAAAAGTCTGGATGTTGTGCAGCCCCCTGCTGGGCAAACCCACACCTTTTCAACAGATACTGGCTGTCAGTCAATAGTCAGTGAATAACAGAAAAAGAACATAGTGGGCAATCAATAAAAGCTGGCTTCCTACTATGCGTGAGCTCCGCGTTATTCCGAATGAGGGATGTGGAAGGTGCTGGAGGTAAGGTAAGGTGCTTCAGGGCAGGGACCTAAGGGAAACAAGAAAACGATGCTTTATGTCTCCTGTAAGCCGGGCACATAGTAGGTGCTCAATAAATATTTCTGAACTGCTTCGTTAAACCTATGAGGTACAGAAATGAGTGCATATGGAGAGGGGCATCCTTTAGAGATGTCTTCCCTGAAAAAGTGATCTGAAGGAAGAGTGGGAATTACCTAGGTAACAGCAAAGGGGTGGGGGGAGGTGGAAGAAGAATGTTCTAGAATGAGGGAGCAGCATGTGGTTGTCCTCTGATTGCCAAGCAGACAGGGCCCTCGTGTGAGAAGCCTGTCCTTATTGAGAGCAAATGTTAGACTGTGAGCTGTGAGCTGCGAGGAGGCCCTGCAGCTGCAGGCCAGCTCGCTCAGGACAGGCAGTTTGCTGGAAGGCAGGAAACGCAGGGAAGGAAAG
>JAQZBX010072601.1:0-15045 GCA_029593785.1 Cabassous unicinctus | reverse complement strand
TATATATATATATATATATATATTTGTTTTGTTTTGTTTTTTTTCACAAGTCTCAGAGCTCAAATTCAGATAGGGCTTGTCCTCCTGCTTCACAGAAAAGGAAAACAATGTTTACTGAGTTGTGCCAAAAGAATGTGTATTTCCTGGGCATAAATCCATTTAATTCACATAGTCATATTATGAGGGTATTATTATTCTCCTTTATACACATAAAATACCAAGACTTTACAGAAGTGACTCGGGTAGGAATTGAGACTTGAAATTAGGTCAACTTAACCATAAATTCACCAACAGTTGCTTACTGAAAATAAGTAAATATTTTCTTATTTTCTTTCTCATTTTTCTCTAATTTTGAACTCATAACAGGTAGAAAGTACAAAAAAATGTGATGTACAGTGGAAATCAATCTTCAGTAAAACAATATTCAATTCTACAGAAGTTTCTGTATTATTTTCCTTTCTTGCACTCCTTCTACAAAAGTAATGGGAAAATAATGGTACATTATGTAATAACTGTATTATCATTTGCATGATTCCAAAGAGTACAATGTATCAACATTTTGGAGTTTTTGGAAAAAAATACAATATCCATTTATTTTTAAATCTCTTATTATTGCACTGGAAAGACTTTGCTAGTACAAGTTAAAGTCTTAATAATCATAGCAATAATCTGGATATTTATGAAATTCTCTTCAGTGAAACAATTTCCAATTACATTTCAGATCATCCTTGTTGGTGAGTGTCTTGTTTGCTTGCTGCATTTCTTCTCATGGACTACTTTGGGAAAAATTACTTTTAAAAAATATGCCATAATTTTATTCTGAATCACTTCATGGTTTTAGCACAACTACTTTTGTCAAAAGGAGCACTCCAGAAGGTGAGCATCCAGAATTTATGTAACAATAAATAGCCTTTCTGAATTTAGTGGAATCTGGCTACAGAAACGAATGCTAATATTCAAACTTGCAATCTCAGTTGACTGAACAATACACAAATTTCTGAAAGATCATGGTAATAAGGAAAAGAAAACCCAATAACCAACACCTAGAACTAAATTGAGATTATCAGAAAATATTTGCACATTATATTTATCCTAATGTTTGCTTTTAAATCTAGAATTACATGTGTAATATATTGGATAGGTGGAGCAAAACTGTTTTAGCATTAGGTAGTGGACAGTTGGTAAGTTTGGGTCTCTGGTTAACTGCCAAAGTCCTGATACAATTAAAAATGGGAGATTATAAAAGTAATGCTTTAACCAAAGAAGCAATAAAAGTTCTTCTTCATTGAAAGTGGAATACCAGAAAACCTGTAGAAAGAAGAAAAAATGATTCTAATTAAAGGGCCAAGTCTATGTCACAAGAACTATAATGTCCTTATTTATTTTGTAAAATGTGTGTTCATGTTCCTAATAGTTATGTGTATTCTTTAGGTCCAGATGTGTTTTGGAATTCAAAATATTTTTTCTTGGTGTTTTGATTTTTGGAAAAGTAATACTGTGTATTATTTACATGACATCATTTGCAGGGTTTGGCTTAGCATACCATAATCAAACACATTAATATTTTAGAAGCTAAACATATGGATATTCTCAAATGTGTAATTCTGATGATTTAGACATGAGTGTACTTGATATACAAGTAAATGTAGGCAGAGAAATGTGTAAGGTGGCAGATAGTACTATATGATAAACTGGAAAACTAAAAATCACGTATGAAGAAATAAATTTATATAGGAAATGATGCACTTAGAAATGTGCAAGGGATATTTATAGATTTACCAATCTTTGGTAAACTTTGAGTGACTTCAGAGACCATAAACTAACATTTTATTTTTCAGTGGGAAAAATTGAAGCTCAAAGGTATTGCAAAACCTTACTGATACAGTCCTAAGGCAAACTGATGCTCAAGATATCTTTTGGATTATTATTCAAATTACCCTGTCCTGATTACATGGCCAGAGATGCACTCTACTTCTCACTTTCATTGGTGTATACCTCTACAGGGAAAGATAAGATCAGAATATGTTTCTCTCTTCCTAGAATATAATTATATTATTTGCCCTAGAATTGACAGTAGCTTAAAATAGTGATGTCCAGGAGACCAATTAACTTCCTTGCAAATCCTCAATTGCTTCCGAAGGTACTTGTAATCCAGAATGTATAACCTTTAACATAACATTTCATATATCGTGAGTTTTATTATAGTATATGAATTCTAATATCTTGACCACAAAATAACTTCCTTTGCTGGTGTTTTTGTTGCCTGGTATTCCTTTATTGAAAGTCATTTTCATTTTTACTTCCTGAATCTCTGCCTAACTTCTAACAACAAATATTTAACAAAGACTACCTATGTTCCAGGCACTGCGATGACCCCAAGGACATACCTATCATAGCACAATGGAAAGGTCAGGAGCCAAGTCTGTAATATTGGGAAAATTAATTAAACTCTTTCATATTTTTTATTTATAAAATTAGAAGTTATGAAGTACAAATGAGATTAAGAAAGTAAACACCAGCAGAGTGTCTTTCCAATTTCAGGAGACAAGTCTAGGGTACATAAATGGTCTCAGGTGGCACGGATAGGGATGGAAGGCATTTATTTTTAGAGACAACTCCTTTGTGAAGGGTTATTTTACAATTAATACTGTGAAGGATATTCAGTCACTACTAAGACACTTTATATTACATATGCTGGGTAAACAGAATTATTTACTCCAGGCCCTTTAGTTGAAATCAAGACCTTAAGAGAAAAGAAGATAATTGGTTGTGTGAGGCAGGAGAGATACTGAATCCAGAGGAAGAATATGGGGAAAGTAGGCAGTTGTTAAAAGAAAACAAAAACAAAGAGAGAGAGAGAGAGAGAGAGAGAGAGAGAGAGAGACTGCTTAGAAGGGAGAGTAGGGTCCAGATAAAACGGGAAAAGGTACTAAACAGAAATTCTTTGTAGGTGACTACACTATTCTTTCCCACTTTTCAAGTACAAATAACTATAAACTTTGAGTTTTCCTATGATCTCAATTATACATGAGCCTTAAATAATTTATTTATGAGTTTCATCAAACTCATCATTTTATGCACCATAGATGTTGTGGATCCGTGCTACCCAGATTCCCTCCTCAGGTCTAAAGGATTTATTCCCTCAGCTGTTGGGAAGGTTGTAGGCAAACAGGTTAGAATTGGCAGGTCAAGGCTATAAGCTCACTTCACAGCCTAGAGTGAATAATACTTTAACACCATTTTCAGATGGGTCCTTTTTCCTTTCATTCAAAAATATTTTCAATTATATAATCTATGCTGATCACAGGTGAGTCATAATGCTTAAATTAACATTATTTATTTTCTTTTACGTAACACATATATGTAGACAAGTAAGCTAACACCCTGAGCTTTTAAGAATCAGTTTATTTTTGCTGATAAATAGAAGCATGAAGTTAGATTAGAAATTACATTTTATTTTCCCATTTAGTTTTACTCTTGGAATTATGTATTGGCTAGATTCATCATTGTCTTTGGGATATTAAACATTTGCTACCTTTTCTAAAATTTTAGATATGCCAATATATTCACTGACAAACCAACTCATAAAGGCCACACTGTAATTAATTTTCAAAGGTATCCGTGTCTCTAGGTGCCTATGCAACATGATTGATTATTTGGGTTTCTGTTCCCTGCTTTCAAAGCTCAAAGATCAATTTGCCATAAATGAAGAACATTTTCACTGGAAATAGGATAAATTCAGATATACCTGTATAAGTGTGAGTGAAAGCAGTAAATATTCTGTTAAAAAGTGATATTCTTTGCTCGTATCTATTGGTGGTATTGAACACCAAGAATTATAATTGATATAAATTATTACAAAGATGAATCAGATTTTATAGACAAGGATTAAATACAAAATATAATTCACCAAATGCTCTTTTCTTCATAAAAGCAATTCAGAAATAAAAACTTCAAAAGAATTAATGGTGAGTTACTGGTAATTCTGGAGTTGATGGCATAGAAGAACTAAAAAGTGAATTGTAACTCCAAAATAAGAGGCTGTAAGAAAACAACACATTTAATAAGTCTGAAAGTAATGTTCAACTTGTAATTGGTTAGTGTACTAAAATGGACATGGGTTATTGTACAATTTCAGGAACAGTATGAAGTCCAGATCTAACGTTGAATTCTAAAGTCTTGGTATACTGACAATAAACCAGTGTACTTTCAGAAGGGATTGTAATTGAGAATTTTCTATTAAGTATAAAAGGGGACATCTAAGAAGTACTTTAAGCTTTAGAACAAGAGAACTTAAGAAGAAACACTTCAACTTCTAGCTAAAGGTTATTAACCTGAAAAAACTCCATTTTATTTAGAAGCACAAACACCTGAAATTGAAGAGGTAAGAAAACAAGCATCATCTTCCCTTGAATATATAAAACATGCCCAATTTATAAATGAGTTGGAAAAGCTTTTCAGTTTCTGTAGAAAAAATGAGCTTAAGGAAAGCTTAGTTAGCTGTCATATTAAAGAAAATATCTATAGTTCAAAGATGCTATTTTTACATGGTTGGTTAATCTAGTAAAAGCTTCTTTGCATCTCTGAACTATATTTTTGATGTGTTTTGCCTGCTGATAATTTTTTCTTTTTAAAATTAATCATACTGAATGCAGATGCACACAGCTAGTAACACTTTTAATACTGATTTATATTCCACCTTTATCAAGGCTAAATAAGTATATGTGGCATATTGGTGGCCATGACACAAATATGGATTACTGTTTGGCAGCACATAAGGAAAATTAGTGTGTTGATGCATTAGATTATGTTTCTTTACCTCTCAGTGAAGATTATTGACTACATTCAAGTTCCTCAAAACTTATGTTTAATAAAACAATCTTAGACTTTCATATGGAAATATTTCTGGTAAAGTTGTAAGACATTATTTTAAAATAAATTGAATGAATAAACACAGAGAAGTGCTGTTTTTAAAGTAATATAGCTATTTACTTTCTGAAGTGTCATGTAATCTGAAAACAATATAGCTTTCCAATCGTTTCTGTATGTTTACTCTTTTCTTACTTGAATATATATTTATTTAGCACTTCCTATGTGCCAACAAACAAGTCTAGTTTATGAAGACATTATCATGAACAAGGCAGAAATTGCTCCTATTCTGTGAGCAAATATAAATGTAGGTATTTGGAGAAATTAAATAAAATATTGTGGTATATCTTAATGATTGATATGATACATGATATAATGTGAGCTGGTTGGCACATAGAAGGTGTACCTAAATTTGTCTAGGAGGGTCCACAAAAGACTTTCTCATGGAAAAATATCAAAGTTTTTCAGGTTAATGGGATTTGGCTTATGTTCATTAGCCCAGCTAAATGTGTGGTGATAACAAATGATCCAAAAAGTATTACATTTCAAATGATTTGATTTATCTTTTACAAAAGAGTTCTAGTTGTAACTTTGGTTGAAGCGTGTCTTTAGTTCATGCTGTTATTCAGTGATCCAGGTTTCTTTCATTTTGTGGCTACAGCATTGTCATCTACCAGTTCCTGATCATCATCTGTACACAAGTGTAATGTTTACGTTTTTCTTGATATCTCCTTCAGCTGAACCACAGGGGATGTTTCAAAGCCCTGGAGCAGAATTGGGACACTTATTCCATTGGCACAAACTTTTCACATACTCAAATATAGATAAAATGGTGTCGGATAAATGTAGATGCATCTCTGGAAAGCTGTTTTTGTGTAAAATTCTATAATATGGAAGAAAGTTAATAGATAGGGCATGAGGGTACAGGTGTTGGGGAGAGTGGTTATGACAAGAATATTAAAATATAACAATCTAACATGTGTTAGTACTTTATTTAAAATAAAATAATGGAGGGAGTACTGGGAAAATGAAAAAAGCAATAGTAAAAATGTCAAATTATCTACAAACTGACAGAAACATATTAAAAGTTAAATGGAGAGTTATCTTTGGAGTTGTTTGCAGAAACAAATTGTTGAGAATATTTAAAAAGCAATATAGAGATAGTCAGGCTTTAAGAACTTGACTCATTTTATTTATATAAAAATAAAAAAGGAAATAATATTTGAGCTGGAGTTGGTTTCTCCTGATGAATGTAAATTAGAATTCAGTCAACTTACATGAAGAGCATGCCATTTACATATTGATCAGTTAGATATAAAGTCAATCATTAGCATTGAGTAAATACCCTGGGCAGCTCTAGGAGCCAGTAGAACAAGGCAGTCACTGAGGAAGTTAGGCTACCAATGCAGTTTTGATAGAAGGCCTATCCTCAATATGGCCAGTAGTCAATATGTTCCAGAGACACTAGTGAATGTTTTATAGAAAGAAAGCAATTCCTGAGAAAAGAGCACTGATATATGGTGGATCCAAGCAAGAAAATAGTATTATTTAAGATATATGTATCAGATATCAGGGATTTTGCCTGGCAAAATATTGCTCTAAGGATCAATAGATTAGATGATATATATGGGGAAAGACTTAGTTCTAATCAAGGACATGCAAACTGAGTAATGATAAGAGGATGATTACTTCATATATGACTTCATATTTAAGTTTCTCTTGAGATCTCCTTCATCTGGAGACAAGGACAAGCATTACGTTTTTTGATGCTTCTAAGAACACCTACCAAGAACTCAGGTTCCCATTCACATGGTGTTTCACCTTAAGTTACTGGGCAGTGTCTTGCTGTTAACAAAATTTCAGATTTTCTTTTCTGACAACAGGGTGGAAGCAAGGAAGGAAGGAAAGAAGGCCACAGAGGCTGGTGCCCATCTTCCATGGTGGTAGAAGCCTCCGCAGGAGATATTCTGTGTCTGAAATTAGAAGTTCCACTTTCCAAAAATGGGGGAGGAAGACACGGATGGGCACCAACTTCAGCTACTGACTAGTAAATTGGGCGGGCTAAAGTATAATTCCAAGAACAGCTAAAGTTTGAACCTGTCCAAGTCAGATAAAGGCCAGTAGTTGCCATTTTGACTCTGCCCCTGGCATGAGGGGAAGCCAGACTGACTGAAAATCACAGTTACAGTACAGACTGGCTTCTTTCACCCAGATCATATTGCAGCCCTAGTCTAGGCTTCATACCCACCTATGGCAGGGATGAGGTTGGCAGGACCTGAATCAGCCTCTCCAGGTAACTGCAAGTACAGTTGGCTGGTACTGACTGAATAGTTGGAAGTCTAACCAGGGCAAATGTGGCCATTTTGGATCTGCATGGTGAGATTTCTGTCCACACCTGCAGGTACATCCCCACCCCAGGTAAGGGAGGAAGAAGAATGAAACTTCATCAGTCTGTACAACTATAGTCTAGGCCTGCACAGATGATTATTACACAGAGCTATGGCTCTGACCCTACCCCTGGCAAAGGAGAAAGGTGGGAGAAGTTTTATAAGTCCCTGGGGCAATGAGGGCAGCTTGAGCCTCCATGGCTTACAGAACCAACTACATTTTCAACTCCTACTACATAACCAAGAAGGGAGAAAGGGCAAGAAAGCCCTAAACTAAAGAGAGAAACTGCACACAGAATAAATACATCTGATAAGCCAGATGACAAGACACCAAAAAAAATTATAATACATATCAAGAAACAGGAAGATACGGCCCAGTTAAAGGAACAAGATAAACCTCAAACTGACATAAAGGAGTTGAGATAACTAAATATAGATGTTCAGACAAATCTCCTTAATAAATTCAATGAGATGGCTAAAGAGATTAAGGATATTAAGAAGATATTGGGGGAGCATGAAGAGGAATTTGAAAGCATACATAGAAAAATAGCAGATCTTACAGGAATGAAAGGCACAATAAAGGAAATTAAAAATACACTGGAATCATATAACAGCAGAATTGAGGAGGCAGGAGAAAGGATTGGTAAGCTTGAAAAAATGGCCTCCAAAAGTGAACATACAAAAGAACAGATGAAGAAAAGAAAGGAAAAAACTGAACAAGGTCTCAGGGAACTAAATGACAGCAAGAGATGTGCAAACATATGTGTCATGGGTGTCCCAGAAGGAGAAGAGAAGGGAAAAGGGGCAAAAGGAATATTTTAAGAAATAATGGTAGAAAATTTCCCACCCCTATTGAAGGACATAGATATCCATGTCCAAGAAGCACAATGAACTCTCATCCAAATAAATCTGAATAGACCAACTTCGAGATACATACTAATTGAGTGTCAAATGCCAAAGACAGAGAGAATTCTGAGAGCAGCAAGAGAAAAGCAATGCATAACATAGAAGGGATACCCAATAAGATTAAGTGCTAATTTCTTATCAGAAACCAATGAGGCAAGAAGACAGTAGTATGATATATTTTAAATACTGCAAGAGAAAAACTTCCAGCCAAGAATCTTATATTCAGCAAGATTGTCTTTCAAAAATGAAGGCAAGTTTAGAATATTCACAGACAAAAAGAAACAGAAAGAATTTGTAAACAAGAGATTGGCTTTGCTGAGAATATTAATGGGTGTGCTACCATATGAAAAGAAAAGACATGAGAGAGAGGCTTGAAAGAAGATTATGTCAGTAAAAGTATATAAAAGTCTCAAAAGAGTGGTGAAAATAAAATATGACAGATAAAACCTAAAGGTCAAAGTGAGTGAAATAAGAACTGCCTTTACAGTAAAACCATTGAATATTAATGGATTAAATTCCCCAGTTGAAAGACACAAACTGGTGGAATGAATAAGAAAATATGCCTGGTGGTCACCATGGGCCCCAAGTGGAAGGGGAGGGAGGAATAGAATAGATGGAAGAGGAAGTATTTTGGGGGCGATGGAAGTGTTCTACATGATTATGCAATGAGGGATACAGACCATGTTAAATGTCATAAAAAATTTATAAAAATGTATGGCCCAAAATGTAAACCATAATGTAAATCACTGAACATGTATGATAGTTGTTCAATATTTGTACATCAGTTGTAACAAATGTATCATGCACATATAAAAAGGTTATTAATAAAGGAAGGGGGAAATGGGAAAGGATGCTGGGTAAATGGGAGTCCCTTGTATTCTGTATGTGACTTTACTGTGACCTAAAACGTCTTTGAAAATAAAGTGAAAAAAAGTAAGATGCTGGGAGAATAAATGGAAGAAAATGTCACTGTACATACAGGACAACAGATCTTACAGTGATGAAAGGCAAAATATCAAAAACACTTTTTAAAAATATTTTTCATTAGTTTTAATATCCCAATTTTTTGTTTTATTTTATTTTGAGTTTTTTTTAATTTTCTGTATTTTCGTTTGCATTGTTAATACTATCATCATTATTTCATTTTCTTATTAATTGTATGTGGCTATTTTATTGGCTTCATTTTTGAAGACGTTTTGGATCACAGAAGGGTTACAACTGTGGCAGGAGAGGACCATTGGTGTGGGATGTCAGTGATGGGGGATACATGGGAGAAAGTTCACCTGGGCATACATACAAGTCATTAATATATACACATATAAATGTGTTCAAATGTTCATGGGACATTGCCACAGTAGGTGCAGAGTCACACAATAACCAAAAGAATACCAAATTCCCAACCTGGGGAGCTCTGCCACATTCTCTAATGAAACAGCAACAATCCCCCAAGTACAGGGGCAATGAATACTGAAGAAAGACGGTGCATTGATGGGCCCTTCATATTGATGACTATGCTTATGAGCCTTTGCTCTTTTTTTTTTTTTTTAAAGTAATTCGGTATCATTTATTTACTTGTAAACTGGACTGCTTATTTGACATAGATACACACAAGATGCTTGAGAGAAAGCTCTATATAATCATGTTTGAAATTGCACTCCACAAATTTGGAACAGCAGTGAAGTGACTTATTGAGTAAGAATACAGTAAATTTTCACATTATGAAATGTTGCAATATACATATCCAGTAGAAAGACCAGCAACTTCTGAGTGGTGTTTACGGTTACAATTCAGTCTTTTGCTTAATTAAAGCAGTGACAAAAGGAGCCTAATTTGTAATGGGACTTAGTCATCAATACAAAAATGATCTGGCAGGGCAGAAGAAATGCAATGTTGAAATAAGTCAACATTATCATGATTATCAGCTTGTTAGAGAATGTTAGGTTCTGACTAAAATATAACATCTACTTAGAAGGTTTTCTAAAATCCTTCTCCCTTTGCAAAAAGCATTAAGTCTTTTTTTTTTTTTTTTGATATTTCTTTTTTAAATTAATTTTTTTTTATATTTTAAAAGATGCTTAGATTACATAAATATTACACAAAAATTACAGGGATTCCCATGTTCCCCACCTCCCACACCTCCCATAATCTTCCACATAAACATCCTTCATTAGTGTGGCACATCACCTGTAATGGATATACACATCCTGGGGCTCTGCCACTAAGCATGGACCATAGTTCACATTGTAGACCACACTCTCTCCCACACAGTTCTGCATGTTATATGCTGATGTAAAATGGCCTATATCTGTCGTTGTCACTCAGGATAATTCCCAAGTCCCAAAAGAGCCCCTGTATTACAATTGCTTTTTCCTCTCCCTGCCCTGAAAGCATCCAGTGGCAACTGGCTCCACCTCAATGTTGTATTTTCTTCCATTGCTTGAATCACAATATGTCTACAATAGAATACCAGTGAGTCCACTCTAGTCCATAGCTCTTCCCCCAATCCTGTGGAGTCTGGGATGGTGATGTCCGCTCCACCTCCAAAAGAGAGGGGGCTTATATCCCATGGATAAGATGGATGGGATTATCCTGCCTGCAGCTGCAGACTCTCTCCATTCCCTGGGATGGCCATTGTCCATCATCACCTCCTCGCCAGGTGACTTGGGTGAGTCCATTAGGCTGTAGAGTAGGAGTTGCAGCTCCACCGAGATTCCAGACACATCTGGCACATGGGCAGGCCAAAGGCTCCAGTCTCTGGATGTATACCTACAAACTCCAGCACCACATATAGGTTTGAATAGAAGGGACTGATGGACCATGTGCAGGGGGGACTTATTTGAGTCCAACTGTGTCACTCTCAGGAGCACTGATTCCAAAGTATAGCCCGCTGATAAGGGATCAATCTCTGGAGCTATCCCCCCTTATATAGGACCTGGGTGTCTCCAGAGCCCTCAGGATATAAGCCTTTGCTCTTAAAATTGAAATTTAGCATTGTGTTGAAGGGTGCCTAATAGTTACCTACTAGGAGCTCCTTGTTGCTCAAATGTGGCCTCTCTCTAAGCCAAACTCAGCATATAAATGCAACATGGGACATGACTCCCAGGAATGAGACTCCCTGGCACCGAGGGATTCCTACCAAGTATCAACAAGCAATGTATAGTAGTTTGATATTATTGATGAATTCCAAAAAGAAATATTAGATTATGTTTGTAAACTGGTGTTTTCCTCTGGGCATATTAGAGTGTATTGGATTCAGAGGTTTTACTTTTACTTGATTAAATAATGATTAAGGTTTTGATTGTGCCACATCAGTAGGATGTTGAGTCCCCACCCAATTTGGTGGGCAGGGACTCACAGAGAAACTGCACCACAGAAATGGGAGTTTGGAGTTTTGATGTGGAGTTTTGAGCTGGAGCCCAGGAAGTGAACACAAAAGAGAAGAACACAGAGGAATAAAGATGACTCCTTAGACATGGCAGAAACCCCAGGGAGAGAGACAGCACTGTTCACCTGATACTCTACAGCTGGCCTTGTGGAGAGAGCACAGCAGCTGAGCCCAGAGAGAAGCAATCCCCGGGAAAAGAGTAACGCAAGAAGCCTGAACTCTTGGCAAACATCGGCAACTATCTTGCCCCAACACATGGCAATAGACTTTGGTGAGGGAAGTAACTTATGCTTTATAGCCTGGTAACTGTAAGCTTGTACCCTAAATAAATACCCTTAATAAAAGCCATAAGATTTTTGGTAGTTTGCATCAGCACCCCTTTGACTGACTAATATACAATGTAACTGGAAGGAAAAAAAAAAAAAAGACCTTGACCAAAAGTGGGAAAAGGTAAAGACAAATGAGTTTACATAGCTAAAAGGCTTCAAAGTGAGTCCAGAGGTCAGGAGTTCATTCCAGAGGTAACACTTAATGTATGTCTCAGCAAGATCTCGTTGATAACCAAGTAGATACTACCACAAATGGTGGGGCTCCTGAGGCCTCTGGAAACATCCAGACACTATAGTCAAGGCAGATAGCTCAGGAGTTTGGTCCCTTGCCAGTGAGCCCTACTTTGGAATGTGTGCTCCCCAGTGTGACAGAGTTGGACTCAGTTGTGGTTTCCCTACACATGGCTCTTCTGTCCTTCTATCTGAACTTACAATTAATACTAAAGTTGGTAGGTGTATGTCCATAAGACTTAAATCTTTGGGCTGTCCTTGCGCCAGCTGGGTCCTGAATCTCAATGGATTTGCAACACCTACTCTCCAGTTCATTAGACTCACCTAGGACAATTAACAAGGAGGAGATGATGTATAACCAACATACCAAGGAACTGAGAATGTCTACAACTGCAAGCAAGAGAGTCCCATCCATCAGCCATATGGCATCAAAACCCTCCCTCAACTAAAGGTGGAGTGGGCAACACCATTCCAGAATCCTTACGATTGGAGAATAAACCTAATGTAATACACTTGTATTCAGAAAACTACAATCATTGTTAAAAGAAATTTTAAAAAGACCTAAATAATTGGAAGAACATTCCGTGCTCACGGATTGGAAGACTAAATATCATTAAGATGTCAATCCTACCCAAATTGATACACAAATTCAATACTATCCCGATAAAAATTCCACCGGTCATTTTTAAGTAAATGGAAAACATGATTATCAAATTTATTTGCTAGGGTAAATGGTGCCAAATAGCTAGAAACATCTTAAAAATGAAAAGCAAAGTTGGAGGACTCTCATTTCCAGACTTTAAATCATATTGCCTAGCTACAGTGGTAAAAACAGCATGGTACTGGCATAAAGACAAAATGCACCAATGAAACCCAATTGAAATTTAAGAAACAGAATCTAACATCTATGGTCAAGTGATTTTTTTCAGAAGAAGTCAAACCGACCCAGCTCAGGCAGAACAGACCATTGAACAAATGATACAGAGAGAACTGGATATCCATAGCCAAAAGAAAGAAAGAAAGAGGACCCCTCTGTCACACCTTGTACAAAAATTAACTCAAAATGGATCAAAAACCTAAATATAAAATCAAGAACCATAAAGCTTCTAGATAAAAATTTAGGAAAACATTTTCAAGATCGAGTGGTAAGTGGTGGATTCTTAAAAGAGATAAGAGGAGCACTGAGATGGACTACTGATGTTTAATGTATGTAGAAGTTTTAATTAACTTTACTGTAAAAGTAAGGAAATGTATAGAGTTGATGGTAACACATTATAGTGGGTAACAACATGTTTATATATATGGCTGGAAAGGGTAGTCTAAGGGTGTAAATTTCCATTGAAAGAAAGCTAAAGAATAATCTAGGGACTGAATAACACAGTAAACCCAGAGGTGGATGAGAATTGTGGTTGATGGTACAGATACAAAAGTGTCCTTTGTGAGCTAGAGCAGATGTACATTACTATTGCAGGGTGGTAGGAATGTGGAGAAGCCTGGGAAAAATACAACTGTAGTGACTTATGGACTGTGGTTGGCAGCAATACTGTAATATTAATGCATCTATGCCAAAGATGTACTGTGTTGATAATGGGGGAGTAGGGAAAAAGTGTGCCAAATGTACACTTTGGATCATGGTTAGTGGTAATAGTGTGATGATATTATCTAATAATGTGTAAGAAATGTTCTACCACTTGGGGTGTGTTGATAGAAGGATGTTGTATGGGAATTCTGCACATGTGCATGATTGTTTTGTAAGTTCACGATTTCTGTAATAAAAATATATTTTCAAAAAACAATAATATGGTGGGTTGGGGGAAAAATACAACAAATATATGATAAGGACTATAGTTAGTAGCAAGATTTTGAGATATTCTTTCATAATTTGTAACATGTCTCACAACAATGCAAAGTGTTGGTGGTATATTGATGTATGGGATTCCTGTATGATGTTATGCACGTTTGCTTTGTGAGTTCACAACTTTTCCTATACATCTATTGTGTATGCATATTCATATATAAATGAGATAAAAATAATAATAATAGGGTAGGTTGGGGGGAAAACACACCAAAAGTAAGATAAAAAAAATGAAACATGTAACATGACAAAAATGAGAAACTCTGGTTCCATTTGAAATTGTAGTATGTCCTTCCAAACTACCATAAATCCAAAGTTTGGGAATTTCTCTATCTTTATGGAAAAATCATATTTCATTATGTCTTAGAGACTTGATCACATTGTTTGATGAACAAAACTCTTAAATTTTTCTTCAGTAACTTTTAAAAATTTTGTATAAGAATGTTCTTAAATGTTTAAACTGCAGAGAAGCTCTTGAAAAATCCAATATTGGGTTTAATATATCCTTGACCTGAAGAAATGACTTGTGATAAGTGCATCCATAACTGGCACTCCACAGTGCCCAGGTATCAGGAGAGGGAGGTGAGTAGAGCACTGCAGATGTCAAAAGGGAAAAGCAAAGTAGGACGGCACCACTGAGCATGTCAGCATAACCAGCCAAACTCTTGGGACCAACTGTTAAATTTCTGCAGCACTTGAATTTTTGTGCTTGACTTTTCAAAGCACAGGTCCCAGAAAATTTTAGCTAAAATATGTCATGATGGAGAAAAGTTTTTCTTTCAATGTTGGATATTATTTAGACATTTACCCATTTTGCTATGTTCTATAACATACAAATATTTTCCAGTGAATAAAAGGTATTATTTGTCTATCATTTAGAAAATCACACAATCTAGTTGGTTAAATCCAAATGTTTATTTAATTCATAACTTCTATAACCTGTGAAATTGATCTTAAAAAAGAAAAAAAAAATGTTTGAATATTAACCAGTGAGTTTTGGTCATAGTTATAGGTAGAGAAATGGAAACAAAATCCAAAGTGTTTGATCACAATTATACGTAATATATTAAAATGCAATTCATA
>JAQZBX010072600.1:0-15045 GCA_029593785.1 Cabassous unicinctus | reverse complement strand
ATGGTTGTGTGGGGTGTTTTTGGGGGTGTGGGCGGTGGGGAGCATGGGAATCCCTGTAGTTTCTGAGTAATATTTGGGTAATCTAGGCACCTTTATAAAATGTATATATATATATAACAAATAACATTTATGTAAACAAATGCACATATATGCATATGTATTTATATATCATTTTACAAATAAAAAAATTTTTAAAAAATGTAACTGGTAATATATCATCTTTCATTATATATAACTAGTAATAGTTATTCATTTTTGAACATTTGAAAACATTCATGAATAAGACCATAAAGGTCAAAGTACAAATCAACATAAAATTATATTAGCTCATAATTTTCCCAAAATTTTTAAATGCTTTTCACTTGTTATAATTATTCTCATTTCTAAGTTTCTTTTGAAGTCATTTAAAAAGAAATGTATTTATTTTGATGGTTTTCAGTAGGTCTGTATTACCATTATTTTCCATTTTATTTATCATATTACAATTGGTTTCATTTTAATTACTAGTTTTTCATTCTATTTCTGTTGTTTTGATAGAGTTAATCCTTAGGATTCACCCAATAAATTACTTAAATGTTTCTTGTGTTATTTTCCTCAGATACAGAAGAGCAACAGGACTATTCAATGCATATTTTGGTCCAGTAACATTTGCATTTTGCATGCAATTTTCACATCAAATATGACTTTATTAAAGAGCATAGATTTGCTAAAATATAGCCACATGTGCTTTAAAGAGATCCATAAATCTAAAATATATGCATTTTTAATTAGTCTTAATCTTCAGTTTCTGGCTCAATAATAAGCTGAGAGACCTGTGGGGTCCCCAATGTCTGTCTTCACTGGTAATATATTTTGATTTTTATGAGTACCTTTTCCTTCTCCTATAATATCTATACTCTTCTACCACTGAAAAGTCAGTGGAAACATCAAAGGTTTTAGAATCATAGAAGCCTGGATTCCAATGTTGTCTATTTCACAAACCAGATTCTAAAAAATAATTAATAATTAAGTCTCTGTTTCCTCTTTGAAAATGTATGCAGTAACATCTGCCTCATAGGGCTTTTAAGAAGCTGTAATGAGAAAGCACAATATTAATTGCCTAGCACAATTATATCTGCTTCATGCCAAAGCAAAACATGTCATTATCAGCTTACTTCCTAAAGGATTATCCTTCTCTGCCTGAGGAATGGAAACAGGAGACTAAAAGAGAAGGAGGTTCACCTCTTCTGACATCCCCACAGTTTCACAACTGGAGCAAAACTGGTTTTATGACTTCTGGTTGTTCTGGAAAAATATGTTTCCATCCTCTAGATCACAAAAAGAAGACAGAAATGTTAAGAAGGTATGTTATTTCATTATTTGTGGGATGGGGTATAACTCAAGGGACATGTTAAATACTCCTTTGATTCACTGCTATCAGTAGTAAGTAATGTAAAATGGCAGAACTAATATGATGGTTACTTCATCACTTATATATCTCAGGTAATCTATTTACAGTTGCTTTTAAAATGCCTCACTGATTTTCTCCTTAGGAATTTCAACATAATCACTCTGAAATATCTTTTCCTGGGGTTAGTTGATTTTTTTGGGGTCTGAATTACTTATTGGAAATACTTTTCTTTTGGGTTGGTCACTACTGAATTTCCTGCTAGAGCAGGGCTCTGAAGAAATTTTCCAAAGTATTCAACCAGAATGAATATTATTCCCTAAATTCTCTTTGGAATGAACCTCCCAAGAACAAACTCTTCAACTAGTAATTGAACTATCCAACACTTTTTTATAATGTAGAAGTCTGTGGTGGTGTCATTCACTGCCTCATTTGGTTTTAAGTGTCAGGCTGATGAATTATTTTGCAAGATGTAGTTTAAACATAATACCTTCAGAAAGAATAAAAGATCATGCAAAGCTATGCATTTTAACTATGAGAGAAAAATGTATTTTTTATCATATTAGTAGTTGCATTAGTTGTAATTACATGTTTACACTATAATGCAAAAGACCCACATAATTTATTTTTCGTATTTCATTATTCAAACGTATCTCCACAGAAAGCAGAGGTGATAACAATTGCAATACTTGAAAATGTATTTAAACTATTCCTTATATATTATTTGTTCTTTAGACAGTGGTAAAATCTAAAGATCATTAGCAGATAAAATATTACCTTCCCTTAAGCAGAGTTCCTGCTATGGAAACCTCACATATGTACCTAAATCCAAAAGAAAGCTAATGCAGTTGAATAGTATGCATCGTAGAGTTTATTTAGCAGGGAAAAAAGACCAATAAAAAATAAATCAACTATTGATAGATTAACAAAAACATCTAAAAACTGAATGTCTCAAAGAAAGTTAAAGACAACATCTGCATACACAGTATTTTTCATATAACCACTTCTAATATAGGAAACTGTCTTTTAAATGAAAATATTCTGATGCCAAGATGAAGGTCCAAAATGGAATTTCAAGTTTGCTCTTTTCTGATTTTACAGGTGCTCCCCTGGGTTTTCCAGGTTTTTTATTTCCTCAGTGGATTCCAGTTTAGCAATTATTATATTATTGGTTCCAGGAGTCTCTGGTTGCTTATCATCACTATCAAAGGTAATGTCTTCTGGATTTGGAGGTGGAGGCAGAATTCTTCACTAGGAAAGATGTCCTGGAAAAGTGTCTCATTTCCCAGAATACTCAGTCTCAGAGCAGACATAAACATTGGAAGTTAAGCCATTATATGAACTTCTGCTAATTCCTGAGGAGTCTCTCATGTTAAAATAAAGAGTCTTGGCTTTTGAAGTTTTTCCTTATCTATTTCTGTTTCAGTATATGGGGTGTATAATTTCTTCACCAGTGATTCTAAGTCTTCTTTTGCTGTTTTAGAAGATGGGTATGTCAGATGTGTCAGATAGATGTCTTTCTGGTACATATCACAGTTGAAGAATGTAATTCAGTGATCTGAACAGCATAAGTTCCTGGATCCAATGGAGGCACTATCAAAATTGAAATCTGATTATCTCAATCTCTCTTTAGTATAAACTGATCTGTAATGAGCACTGCCCTGGAGATCTGCTTATACTGCACATTTGAGCACGTTTCCTCAGTAAGGTAATTATCCTCCACAATAAGATATTTGGCATTCATTCTTTGACCAAAGTGATCTATAATTGCTTAATATCTTTCAGAATTTTATCAGCTACAAGGCATTGCACTTTATGACAGAGAAAATAGATTTGCCAAAATCGGCACATATCCTGCAGAAACACTGGGGAATTTCTCCTGGGCCATACAAGAGAAATTAAAAGGGAATGTGGCCAAACCATCCAAGACACTGAAGTTAGGTTTTTGTTGCTTTAAGGCCATTTATCATAGTGCAAGATAACTGTGATGGCAGTGCATTTGAGTGCAGTCCAAAATGTCTAATCAGGGGTTAATTTTTTAGTTAAGTACTCTGAAAATGAACATTGCTTGAAGGCTTGGTATTCATCAGGATGTTATTCATAGTCTATATAAATGTAAGAAATTTCATTAAGCATCACTTTTTTTTTTTTTTTTACCATAGTGAGGTCTTTTCTACTAAAGACATCAGCTCTGGAACAAGGCACCTGTTCTACTTTCCCTTCCTGAAATGCAAGAATCCTAGTGACATTTTAAAATTCTGCATATGGACTAATTTGCTATGATTAAAAGATCAGTTAACAATCCTTGAGAAAACAGCAGCTTTGATACCTAATCAATATTAAACCTCCTGCCTTTTTAAGCTATTTTTGAGTAAGTAATCCTGTTTCCCTTTGGTTGGTGTTATTTTCTACTGTAGGTTTGCTTTTATCTTTACTTCCATCTAAAACTGTGTGAACAGAAATTTTATATCCACAATCATTTTCCTTCTCCAGCATTTCCTCTACATCCTTTCTTTCTAGTGAAATCTCTATCACTTTTTGGAGTTTCTATGGCAGGTATTTCATAATTAGTATCATATGAATGCTTTTCTTTGGGCAAACATGCAGAATCCAGAGATTCAGAAAGGGTATTAAATGCCACTGAGGCATGATTTTTCTACAGGGCACAAGTCTCTTCAACACTGTCATCCAAATCCTGAATCACAAAACAAAATCTTCTGTGTGTTAAATGGTTACATCCTTCTTGCAAATGGTAATGTTTTTTTGGCTTCATGGATCAGGACTTGCCATGCAGCTGTTCTTTCTTTTCCATCATCACTGTTTTGCTGATATTCCTTAAACCAGGATAGCAATTCTGAAATGCTGATAGTAACCTCTTGAGCCAACTTGCAGAACCCTCTGACCATTCTTTGAACATGCAGCTATAAGGATGGATTCCAACAAATCTGCCCCTATTATAACTACATCAGATTCTGAGGGAAGATTGTCCACTGGGAGGGAAAGCACCTGGTAAGAAGGGCCAATGAAGGAAATTTGTATGAATCTAGGTTGAAGGCTCAGATGGGGTGTGAGTATGCCAAAATAAAATCTCTTCTTGTGATGTTTCAGTTTATCCCAGAGGCAGAGGTTGCAGGCCCAGCTGCTTAACTATTACTCATTTTTAAAAAGCTTTTTTTATAGGTCAGTATCGTGAGAACATGACAAAATACGTCTAATCACATTTGAGAATACCAAAACTGCCGTGTGGTTTTCATTTCCACATGTCATTTTAGCAGTAAATGTCAAAATGCTTCACATATGCGTTTGTGACTGGAACTCTTTTCTTAGATTTTGATTTTATAGAACTGAAGAGGTTGCGGCTGAACCCATCCCACACGCAGCCCACAGTGTCCCAGACCCAGCCGTTCCTCAGGCAGGAAACGAAGGTAAAGGTGACTCCAAAGAGGGACACCAATAGGTCGCTGAAGCTGACATTGACCAGGAAGAGATTGGTGGGCGTGGGGAGCCATTGGAAATTGCAGTGTAGGACAAGCACCAGCAGGTTGCCGCCAACACCCAGAAGTCCAATGGAGAAGACCGCAGGGCCAGGTGCTTCGAGGGGCGTCCCACCGCCCTTCCAGTACTCTTGACCACTGCTCGAGTTCCCCGATTACGTGGCCACACACAATCGCGTTCTGCGATCGCCCAGTGCTCACCACAGACATGGCATGGTCCGCTCTGCGTGGGGCCAGAGTTCCTGGGCTTACTGGGGCCATCGGACGCAGATGGGCCCACCAGGCCGGGATTCCATTTATGCGAGTATTTTGGTATTTTGGTTGGGATTGCATTGAATCGGTAATTTGCTTAGGTTAAGATTAGCGTATTAATGATATTTAGCCCTTCCATTAATTTAGAGCTCCTATAAATTCTTTAGCAATTATTTTGTACTTTCCAAGTACAGATCCTTTACATCCTTGATTAGATTTATTCCTAGATATTGTATTATTTAATAGACATTCTGAATGGAATTTTTTCTTGATTTCTTTTGATTGTTCATTGATTGTGTATAGAAATCCTACGGATTTGGGGATGTCCATCATGTACCCTGTCACATTGCTGAATACATTCACTAGGTCTAGGAGCTGTGTTGTAAATTTTTCAGGATTTTCTATATATGGGATCATGTCATATGTAAATAGGGAAAGTTTTGCTTTTTTTCTTTCCAATTTGGATGACTTTATTTCATTTTCTACCAAATTGCTCTGGCAAGGAATTCCAGTAGAATGTTGAATATCAGTGGAGATAGTGGGCATCTTTGTCTGTTCCTCAAAACTTTCAGTCTTTCATCATTAAGCAGGATGCCAGCTGTGGCTTTTCATATATGCCCTTTATCATGTTGAGGAAGTTTTCTCCTATTCCTACTGTTCTATGTTTTTTTATTAAGAAGTGTTGCTGGATTTTGTTGAATGTCTTATCTGATTCAATTGCAATAATTCTGTTGTTGTTTTTTTTCCTTCATTGTGTTAATGTGGTGTATTACATAAATTGCTTTGATGTTGAACCAAGCTTGCATACTATGAGTAAATCTCACCTGATCTTTCTGTATAATTCCTTTAATATGCTGTAGGATTGGTGTTCCTAGTATTTTGTGGAGGGTTTGTGTATCTATACTCATGAAAAACATTGTTCTGTAGGCTTTTATTTTTCTGGTGATATCTTTGACTTTTGTATGAGGGTGATGTTGCCTTCATAGAATGAATTTGAGGGTGTTGTCTCCTCTTCAAATTTCTGGAAGAGATGGAGCAGAATTGTAATCAAGTCTCCTTGGAATGGTTAGTAGAAATACCCTTTGTAGCTATTTGTTCCTGGGCTTTTATTTGTTGGGAAATTTTTTATTACTGATTTAATTCTCTTTAGTAGTAATTTGTTTGTTGAGAACTTTGATTTCCTCAAGTCAATGTAGGAATAGTTTATGTGTTTCTCAGAATTTGTCCATTTCATACAGCTTTTCTAATTAAATTGTGTGCAATTGCTCATAGAAACCTCTTATAATCATTTTTATTTCAGCATAGCCAGTGTTATGGCCCACTTTTCATTTATGATTTTTATTATTTTTATCCTCTCTTATTTTTTTTTTGTCAGTCTAGCTAAACTTTTTCAATTTTAATCATATTTTCAGTGAACCAGTTTTGGGTTTTGTTGATTCTATTGACTTTTTTTCCATTTCATTTTTCTCTGTTCTAATATTATTTTTCCATTCCTTCTCCTTGCTTTGGGTTTAATTTAATTTTTTAAATTTTCTACAAATTTTGAGGCTAGGTCTTTGGTTTGAAATATTTCTTCTTTTTAAATGAAGGCAATTATAGGTATAAATTTCCCTCTCAGCATTGCATTTACTGCATTCCACTAGTTTTTTTTCCATGAACATGGAGTGTCCTTCCATTTATTTGTCTAATTTTGTTTTTTTTTAAGAATAAAAATCTATTAGACTTTATTAAACATTTAAAATTGTATAAATGCTACAATCCCACTAGTTTTGACACATTGTCTTTTCATTTTAAATTGCCTCAAGATATTCCCTAATGTCTCTTCTAATTTCCTACTTAGCCCATTGATTGTTTATCTGTATTTTGTTTCATTTCTATATATTTGCAAATTTTCCATTTTTGCTCTTTTATTAAATTATAGCTTCAGTCCTTTGTGATCACAGAAGATACATTGTATGATTTCAAAAAAAATTTAGTGTATTGATGCTGGTTTTATGATTAAATATATTGTCTATCCTGGAGAATGATCCTTATGCAGTTGAGAAGAATGTGTATTCTGTTCTTGTTGGGTGAAGTGCTCTATAAATATCTGTATGTCTAGTTGATTTAAAGTATCATTCAAGTCATGTATTTTCTTAATGGTCTTTTTGCTAGATGTTCTATTCATTATCAAAAGTTCTACTATTAAAGTAGACCTGTCAATTTCTCCCTTTAAATCTATCAGTATTTGCTTCTTCCATTTTTGGGCTTGGTTGTTAAGTGCTTATATACTTACACTTGTTATATTTTATCTTCTTATTGAATTCTCCCCTATATCAGTATATAATGTCCATCTTTGTAATTCTTGGCTGTTTTTTATATACATTCTTTCATTTGGTTCCTACTTTAATGGTATATTTTTCCATCCTTTCTCTTTCAAACTACCTGTACCTTAGCATTTAAGGCGAGTCTCTTATAGCCATCAAATCATTAGGTCATTCTTTTTCATTTATTCTGCAAACTTCTGCCTTTTGACTGCAGAGCTTAATTGATTTACATTTAAAGTAACTACTGGTAAAACAGGATTTTTTCTGCCATTTTGCTCTTTAGTCACTTTGTATTCATATACCATTTTAAAAATATATTTTTAATAGATACTTAGATTACATTAAATGCTACATAAAAAATATAAGGGCTTCTCATATGCCCCACACCCCACACCTCCTACTTTTCCCCATATTAACAACTTCTTTCATTAGTGTGGTACATTCATTGCAATTGATAAACACATTTTGGAGCATTGCCACCAAGCATGGATTACAATTTACATTATAGTTTACACTCTCTCTCACTCAATTCTGTAGGTTATGGCAGGATATATAATGGCCTGTATCTGTCATTACAATGTCATTCAGGGCAATTCCAAGTCCTGAAAATGTCCCCATATTACACCTCTTTTTCCTTCTCCCTGACTTCAACACCTCCAGTGGCCACTGTCTCCACATCCATGATATAATTTCTTCCATTGCTAGAATCACAATAAGTCTATAGTAAAATACCAGTAAGCCCACTTTAGTTCATATTTTATTCCCCAATCCTGAGGATTCTGGGATGGTGATGCCCATTCCACCTCTAATTGAGAGGGGACTTTGATCCCATGTGGCTGATGGATGGGACTCTCTTGCTTGTTATAACTCTTCCCCGCATTATATCACTCTTTTGTTTGTTATTGTTACTATTCATGCTATTATTTCCTTTATTTTTAAAGAAACTTTATATTACATAAATGTTGCATCAAAAATATAGGGGATTTCTATATAACCCCCCCACTCACATCCAAACTTTTCCACATTAACAACATCTTTCATTATTGTGGTACATTTGTTATAATTGATGAACACATATTGAAGCATTGCTACTAACTATGATCTATAGCTTACATTGTGGTTTACACTTTGCACTGCATAATTTTATAGGATTTGACAAAATATGTAATGGCCTGTAACTATCATTGCAATATCATTCAGAACAATTCCAATGTCCCCAAAGTGCCTGTATTAGTCAGGGTTCTCTCGGGAAACAGAATCAACAGGAGATATCTGTCAATAATATGAGATTTTAAAAGAGTCTTTCATGCAACCGTGGGGATGCACAAGTCCAGGCTCCACAAGCAGGCTGCAAACCAGTGGTTCCGATGAAAGTCCAATGAAGGGTCGTTGATGAGTTTCTGGGAGAAGTTGCCTGTCCAACGATAAGCTGGGAAAATTCTCTCTGAATGTTGAAATCACTTCCCCTTTTAAGTCATTCAACTGATTGGATAAAAAGCACCACCCATTGATGATGTAATCTCCCTGATTGATGCAGATGTAATCAACCATCCACACAGTAAACTCACTGGTGATTGAAGTCCATAAATGCTCTTGTATTACAATTAGCCCAGTGCTTGCTGGAACAAATACCTGGACACAATTACCTGGCCGAGTTGACACATTAGTCTAACCATGACAGTGCCCCATGTTATACCTATTCTTCCCTTGCCCCTGCTCAGAATATATAACTCTTTTTTTAAAGATTTATTTTATTTTTTTTTTATTTATACCCCCCTTGCTGCTTGTGTTTGCTGTGTCCATTTGCTGTGCATTTTTCTGTGTCTGCTTGTCTCCTTTTGTTGCATCATCTTGCTGCACCAGCTCACCATGCCTTGGGGGCCAACTTGCCTTCACCAGGAGGCCCCAGGAATCGAATCCCCAGGAATATGGTAAATGGGAGCCCAACCTCTTGAGCCACATCTGCTTACCCCAGAATATATAACTCTTAATGGTTATTTCAGACTTTATAGCCTACATCTTTAGTTTATCACAGTCTACCTTTAAGAAATAGTCTAGTAACTTACCTATAGAATAAGAACTATAAATGCAGGATATTTCCATTACATCCCTCCCTGCTTGTGTGTTACTGTTGTCATGATACATTTTTCTGAGACATATTTTGTAAAAGCACTAACATATTATTTTTGCTTTAAACTGTTGATCATATTTTCAAGAAATTTAAATAAGGAGAAAAAACATTTATGTTTGTGATTACCATTTTCATTATTTCTTCATTCCTTTGTGTGGAAACAGGTTTCCATCTGGTATCTTTTTATTTCTGCTTGGAGGATTTTCTTTAAAAATTTTTATAATGTAGTCTGCTGGAGATGAAAACTTTCTGCTTTTGTATTCCTGCTAAAGTCCTATTTATCCTGTTGGGTTTTTTTTCGTAAGATATTTTTGTTAGTTAAATGTTCATAGTGTTTTTCTTTTTAAAAAATTAAAGAAGCTTTAGAATAAATAAATGTTACATAAAAAATATAAAGTATTCCCATATACCATACCCCCTCTCCCTCCTACTCTTCTCCTCATTAATGTGTATGTTCAAATTGATGAACATATATTGAAGCATTGCTACTAACCATGGTCTATATTTTGTATTGTTGTTTACACTTTGAACAGTGCCATTTTATAGATTTTGACAAAATGTGTAATGATCTGTATCTGTCCTTGTAATCTCATACAGAACATTTCCAATGTCCCCAAAATGCCCCATGTTAAATGTATTCTTCCCTCTACCTCCCCTCAGAACCTCTGGTGACCACTGCCTTTATACCAGTGTTACAAGTTCTTCCATTACTAGAACAATAAGTCTACTTTAGTCCATGGTTGCATTTGCCCCTTATGTTTGTTCATTCCCCAATCTTGAGGATTTGGGGATAGTGATCCCCCCTCTGCTTCAAATTGAGAGGGGGCTTAGAACTCATGAGGAAGATGAATGGAACTATCTTGCTTGCAGTTGTAGATACTCTGTTTTGGGGATTGACATTGTCCATCATTATCCTTTTTTTACTTGTCCTGGGCAAGTCCAGAGAACTGGAGAGTAGGTGTTGGCTGCAACTCTGCTAAGATTCAGGGCTCAACTTGTGTATGAACAACCAGAAGATTTAAATCTCTTGGACACATATTTCACAAGTATAGTGCTAATTATAGGTTCAAATAAAGAGGAGTATGAGATCCATGTGTGAAAAAATATATAAATGAATCTAACTCTGATACATTGGGGGAATAGGCTATCATATATTCCAAAGAAAGGCCAACTGAAAGGGTGCCAAATTCCTGGGATTGTCTCTAGACCCTGCTTATAGTGTCTAGATATCTCTAGAGCCCTCAGGAGACCCCCTGCTTGAGGCACTGTTTACTGTGGCAGTTAATGAGATGCTCTTGAGTTGTGTATAATGTAACCTCTGGAATCACCTTCCAACTCACTTTGAAATCTTTTAGCCAAAAAAAATCATTTGTATTTAATATTTCCCCCTTTTTGTGCAGGTCTTTTTCCAAATGCATCATTAGTTGACTCTAGGTAATAATCCCTTGGTGCCAGGGAGGCTTATTCTGGGGAGTCCTGTACCACACTGGTGAAACGTAGTGATTTTATATGCAGAGTTTGGCTTAGAGAGGGGCTACATTTAAACAACAATGAGGCTTTCAGGAAGTAACTCTTAGGCAATCTATAATACTAGGCTAAGTTCAATTTCACAAGAATGAGGTTCATAATTACAAGCATCAATATCAAGGGCTTAGTGTATTGATCTGTACTCTTTCACTAGGCACTGCCCATGTACTCTAGGGATTCTTGCCACTCTTTTAGAGAATGTAGCAAGACTCTGCAGGATAGGGATTCTTTTGGTTATTGTGTGGGTCTACACCCACTGAGACAACACCCCATGACCACTTGAACTTTTTTATATTCCATAGAGGCATGCTCCAGGTGCATGCCTCCCAACACCTTCCCTCACAACTTACACCCCACACCTGTGATCCTCCCCTGCCACAGTTGTGACCCTCTTGCATTCCAAAACTTCCTCAAAAGCAAAGCCAAAAAATAAAGATAATAAAAATTTTAAATAAAAAATTTTTAATGGAAAAAAATTTTTTTCATTGTGTTGTCATCATAAGATCTGTTATCTTTTATAAAGTTATAATTTCTTCTGTATGTCTCCCCAGTGTCTTTTTTTAATACTTTATTTTCAAAGAAGCTTTAGGATATGGAAAAATCACATTGAAAATATAGAGTATTCCCATATCTCCCGCTCACATTTTCCCTTATTCATAACTTATTTCCTTAGTTAGCATGCCTCAGATGTCCTCTTTCCCACATATCCCCCCACCTCTGACACCCTGCACCAGTAACCTTCCCCTGTCCTATTTTCTAAAAGAACATTCCCAACATTGTAGTTTTAACCACAGACCTAAAAATTCCCTGAGTTCACCTGTTCTTTTCTCAAGCTCTCCTCCCAATTCCATGGATAGTACAAACCAACCTCCCTACCCTGCTTACTTTCCCATTACAGTACTGTCAACCCCACTTACATCCTTGTGCCATAATCACCCTGTCCATTACCAAACCACCCCTTCCACCTTAGGTTTTGCCCATATTGAGCATTGCCTCACCACACTCTACTACTCCCTTTCTGTTTCCTGATAAACTATCTTCTAGATTCTAGCTCCATTAGTCTGCTTAATTTGCTTAGGTTGTATCAATAAGGTCACATAATATTTGTCAATATTTGTCAATATAAATTGTGTCAATATTTCATTCCTTCTTACAGCTGAGTAATATTCCATTGTATGTATATGTCACAATTTGCTTACCCATTCATCTGTTGCAGGACAATTTGATTTCTTCCAATTTTTGGCAATCGTAAATAATGGCACTATGCACATTGGTGTGCACATATCTGTTCATGTTCATTATTTCAATTCTTCTACATATATACCCAGCAGTGGGATTGCTGGATCATATGGCATTTTTATAGTTAGCTTCCTGAGGAACTTCCAAATCTTCCTCCACAATATGTACACGATTCTACATTCCTACCAGCAGTTGATGAGTGTTCTTTCCTACACATCCTCTCCAATATTTGTAGTTCTGTTTTTTTAATAGCTGCCAGTCTAATGGGTGTAAAATGATATCTCATTGTAGTTTTGATTTGCATTTCCCTAATAGCTAGTGATGTTGAGCATCTTTTCATGTGCTTTTTAGCCATTTGTATTTCTTCTTTGGAAATATATCCAGAGAGTGATCTGGCTCACCTTTGTGAAAGGGCACCTATAGACTGAGAATTTTTTTCTTTAGGTTTTTTGATCTGTTATTTTATATTTGTTATTTTTACATTGTTATTCTTTATTTTATTCTCTAAAACTGGGTACCTTATCTATGGAAGGTGGGTTGGATGGTAATTGATGAGCACTGTCAATATGAGATCCCTTCTCTTAGAAGGTGCTGGGAATCAAAGCAGGGACCACAAGGTGAGGCAAGCATTAATCCATGGTCCTAAACCATCTCTATAGGTTAGGTAGGCTTCTGAAAGCTTATCTGTCTCTCCTTGTCCTCTATCCCTTCAGGTAAGTTGGACTTCTAACAGTTTTCCAGGTATCTTCTCTTGTCTTCCTTCTCTTCAGGGTTGTTAGGTGCCTGTCAGCCTGCTTCCTCAATGGCATAGTTTCTCTCTTTCCCAGGGTGGGTTGGTGTGACAGCCTGCCATATCCTGCCTCACTTTTCCCTGGGACCACTTCAGCTCTAGCTGGGGTCATTTTTTTCCCTTCTGTTCCACTCACCCTATCTCCCCTCCCACTTACACTTGTGCCTTTCTAATTTTGCTTGGTGCTATTCCCTCACCTATTTGCCCTTCAGCTTTCCCATGGATGGTTCTCTTCCAACCTCCACTTGCTGGGCTGGCTACTGCTGAGAATCAAAGCAGGATCACCTGGCCAAAATTCACTGAAGAAGGACAACTGTCCACCCTCCACCAGTCCCTTCTTCCTCCCATGCAGGGGAACCTTTTCTCACCTTTCAGTTGGCTGCAGTGAGCCAGGAGCTTTACCAAGACTATTATCCTTGAGGGTGGGGGATGTGTGCCCTTCCCAGCCACAGGAGAAAGTAACTCATGGCTCTTATTTGGCCTCTTTTTCTCTCTGTCCTTCTCCCTCCTGATAGTGTGTAGCACTCTCCTGGTCTGCAGATCCCCAAAGCCTCCAATTGGTTTTTGATTGCCTCCTTGGCATTTTTCATTTCAGTTATTGTGGACTTCAATACCATTAGTTCTCTTTGGCTCTTTTTGAAAACATCCATCTCTTTACTAAGACTCTCACATTGCTCATTAATTGTTTTTCTGGTATCATTTAGTTCTCTCTTCATTTTTCTTCATCTCCTTGAGTATTTTTAAGGTAATTTTTTAAAGGTTTCATTTGGTACATCCACATTCTTGTCTTCTTTATTGCTGTTTTCTGGATTTTTACCCTCTTCCTGGGAATGGGCCACATTTCTTGTGCTTTTGTTTCTTTTGTACTTTTTCCCCCTGTATATTTTCTAAAATATTTTTTATTTTTTCTAAAGATAGTAAGATTACACAAATGTTACATAAAAAATATGGAGGATTCCCATATTCCCTACTCCCTACTCCTCCCACATTTTCCCACATTAACAGTATCCTTCATTAGTGTGATACATTTGCTACAATTGATGAACACATTTTGAAGCATTGCCACTAAGCATGGATTATAGTTTACATTAAAGTTTACACTCTCTCCCACACAATTTTATAAGTTATGGTAAGATATATAATGACCTCTATCTGTCATTGCAATGTAATTCAGGACAATTTCCAAGTCCTGAAAATGTCCCCATGTTACACCTTTTTCCCTCTCCCTCCCCTCAGAACCTCCATTGGCCACTGCCTCCACATCAATGATATAAGTTTTCCATTGCTAGAATCACATTAAGTCTATACTAGAATACCAATAAGTCTAATTTATTTATTTTTTTTATTGTGGGTAAAAATCAAATTTTACACAATACATACCAATATTTCTGAAATGATATATAAATACATATGCATATATGTGCATTTGTTTACATAAAAGTTATTTGTTATATATATATATATTAATATATATATATATTTAAAGGTGCTTAGATTACCTAAATATTACTCAGAAATTACAGGGATTCCCATGTTCCCCACCGCCCACACCTCCAACAACATCCCACACCACCATTCCTCATCCGTGTAGTACAACACCCACAATGGATATACACATCCTGGGGCCTTGCCACCGAGCATAGACCACAGTTCACATCACAGACCACACTCTCTCCCACCCAGTTCTGCATGGTATATTCTGATGGAAAATGGCCTACATCCGTCGCCGCTTCGCCACTCAGGAAAACCCACAAAGTCCCAAAAAAGCCCCAGTATTTCAACTGCCCCTCCTCTCCCTGCCCCAAAAATGTCCAGTGGTCACCGGCTCCACCTCACTGTTACAATTTCTTCCAATGATTGAATCACAATATGTCTACAACAGAACACCACCAAGTCCACTCTAGTCCACAGCTCCTCCC
>JAQZBX010072599.1:0-15055 GCA_029593785.1 Cabassous unicinctus | reverse complement strand
AAAATTTATGGGATGCAGCGAAGGCAGTTCTGAGAGGGAAATTTATAGCCCTAAATGATTCCATTAAAAAAGAAGAAAGAGTTAAAATCAAAGATCTAACTGCATACCTGGAGGAACTAGAAGAACAGCAAACCAATCCCAAAGCAAACAAAAGAAAAAAAATAATAAAGATTAGAGCAGAAATAAATGAAATTGAGAACAACAACAACAATAAAAAAATAATAGAGAAAATCAACAAAACCAAAAGCTGGTTCTTTGAGAAGATCAAAAGAGTTAACAACCCCCCAGCTTGACAAACAAAGAAAAAAAGAGAGAACATGCAAAAAAATAAAATAAGAAATGAAAGAGGGGATGTTACAACTGACCCCACAGAAATAAAAAGGATCATAAGAGGATATTATGAAAAACTGTATGTCAACAAATTAGACAACCTAGATGAAATGGACAAATTCCTAGAAATCACAAACAACCTACATTGACTCTACAAGAAATACAAGAATTCAACAAAGCAATCACATTTAAAGAGATTGAATCAGTCATCAAAAATCTCCCAACAAAGACTATATGGCTTTATAGGTAAATTCTACAAAGCATTTCAAGAAGAATTAATACCAATCTTGTTCAAACTCTTCCAAAAAATTGAAGAGGAAGGAAAATTAGCCAACACATTTTATGAAGCCAACATCACCCTAATACCAAAGCCAGATAAAGATATAACTAAAAAAGAAAATTACAGACCAATCTCTCTAATGAATATAAATAAAAGTTATCCACAAAATACTTGCAAATCAAATCTAACAGTACATTCAAAGAATTACACTCCAAATGCAAATATTCTCACTGTCCTGATTTTGTGATAATCAGGGTAGGCTAAACATTCGCTATATTAGAAACCATGGATGTGTCCCCAGACCTAGTTTTTCTCCCTAGGTCTAATTTTAAGAATGCTGGTGATAAACTAAGCCTGATTTATTATATGACCATCCTGTATGGGAAATGATTGTAACTCTAGGTGTCTTTGGTTAACCTTAAGAGATATAGCACGGGGATGGACGTGGCTCAAATGGTTGGGCATCCGTCTCCCATATAGGACCTGGGTTCAATCCCCGGGACCTCCTGGTAAAAATTAAAAAAAGAAAAAAATAGGAAAAAAAGTATAGGGGAGAACGATACATACTATAGTTAGTAATAATACTTTGATGATGCTCTTTCATAATTTGTTAACAAGGGAAGCGGGTGTGGCTCAATGGATAGAGCTCCCGTTTACCATATGGGAGGCCCCGGGTTCACTTCCCGGGGCCTCCTTGTGAGGGCAGGCCGGCCCACGCGGCGCAGTGGGCTGATGCAGCAGGACCTCACAGCAAGGGGGAGATAAGCAGACACGGAAGAAACACACAGCGAATGGACACAGTAAAACACAAGCAGCGAGGGGGGGGATAAATAAATAAATAAATAAATCTTAAAAAAAAAATTTGTTAACAAATGTTTCACAACAATGCAAAGTATTTGCGATGGGGTTATGTGTGGGCGCCCTGTGTGATGTTATAAATGTTTATTTTGTAAGTTGACAATGTTTACTGAACACTTATTGTTTATGTATGTTCATGTATGAATGATATACTTCAATAAATTGTTAAAAAAAATTACACTCCAAGATCAAGTGGGTTTTATCCCAGGTTTGCAAGGGTGGTTCAACACAAGAAAATCAATTAATGTAATACACCACATTAACAAAATGAAAGGGGAAAACTACATGATCATGTCAATTAATTTAAGAAAAGGCATTTGACAAAATCTAGAATCCTTTCTTGACAAAAACAGTTAGAAAAGTAGGAATAGAAGGAAACTTCCTCAGCATGTTAAAGGGCATATATGAAAGACCCACAGCTAATATCATACCCAATGGTGAAAGATGCCCACTGTCACCACTATTATTCAACATTGTGCTGGAACTTCTAGTGAGAGCAATCAAGAAAAAAGAAATAAGGCATCCAAATTAGAAAGGAAGAAGTAAAACTTTTACTATTTGCATATTGAATGATTCTATATGTAGAAAGTCCTGAAAAATCTACAACAAAGTTTTTACAGCTATTAAACAAATTCAGGAAAGTGGTGGGGTACAAGATGAACACACAAAAATCAGTAGTGTTTCTATACACCAGTAATGAGCAATATGAGGAGGAAATCAAGAAAACCATTCCATTCACAATAGTAACTAAAAGAGTCAGATATCTAGAAATAAATTTAAACAAGTATATAATGGACATATACATGGAGAACTACAAAACTTTGCTAAAAGAACTCAAAGAAGATTTAAATAAATGGAAGGATATTCCATGCTCATGGATTGGAAGACTAAATATTGTTGAGATGTGAATTCTACCCAAATGATTTACAGATCCAATGCAATTCCAATAAAAATCCCAACAGCCTAGTTTCCAGAAATGGAAAAGCCAATTATCAAATTTATTTGGAAGGGTAAGGGACCCCGAATAGTCATAACCATTTTAACAAAGAAGAACAAAGTTGGAGGACCCATGCTTCCTGACTTTAAAGCTTACTAAAAAGCTGCAGTGATCAATAGAGCATGGTATTGGCACAAGGATAGACATATAGACTAAAGGAATCGAATGGAGAGTTCAGAAATAACCCCTCACATCTATGGCTAACTGATTTTTGACAACAATGCCAAGTCCACTTAATTGGGAAAGAATAGTCTCTTCAACAACTGATGCTAGGAGAATTGGATATCCATATGCAGTAGAATGAGGTAAGACCCCTATCTCACACCATATACAAAAATTAACTCAAAATGGATCAAAAACCCAAATATAAGAACCAGGACTATAAAGCTCCTAGAAGAAAATGTAGGAAAACATCTTCAAGATCTTGTGTTAGGCAATGGTTTCTTAGACTTTACACCCAAAGCACAAGCAACAAAATAAAAAATAGATAAATGGGACATCATCAAAATAAAAAATTTTTGTGCATCATAGGACTTTATCACAAAAACAAAAGGCAACTTACTCAATGGGAGGAAATATTTGGAAACCACATATTCGATAAGGGTTTAATATCCAGAATATATAAAGAAATCTTACAATTCAACAATAAAAAGACAACCCAATTTAAAAAATCAGTAAAAGTAAAAAATGTGTAATAGGCATATTCATATAGAAAATACTTATTAAATAATGGGGTTCACTATTTTGCTAAATTTTCAACTTATGTGAAGTGTCTTAGAATGTTATGATAGTTTAAAACCAGGTTCTACTGTATTTATCAACAGACTTAAACCTAATACCCAAAAGTTAAATAAATAAATATATATATAAAACAACAACAACAACAACAACAACAAATCAGTAAAAGACCTGAATAGACACTTCTCCAAAAAGGTTATACAAATGGCATAAAAAATATGAAAATATGCTTAACATCATCAGCTATTAGGGAAACACAAATCAAAACCACAATGAGATACCATTTCACACCCATCAGAGTGGCTACTATTAAAAAAACAGAAGGTGTGGAGAAATAGGAACACTCATTCATTGCTAGTGGGCATGTAAAATGGTGCAGCCTCTGTGGAAGACAGTTTGGTAGTTCCTCAGGAAGCTAAATATAGAATTACCGTATCACCCATAAATCCCACTACTAGGTATATACCCAAAAGAATTTAAAGCAGGGACTTGAATGGATATTTGCACACTGATGTTCATAGTGGCATTATTCATAATTGCCAAAAGATAGAAGCAAACCAAGTGTACATTAATTGATGAATGAATAAACAAAAAAATGATTTATATATATGCAATGGAATATTATTCAGCATTAAAAAGGAATGAAGTTCTGGTTCATGTAACAACATGGATGAACCTTGAAGACATTATGTTGAGTGAAATAAGCCAGGCACAAAAGAAAAATATTTTATGATCTCACTGATATGAAATAATTAGAATAAGCAAACTCCTAAATTTAAATCTAGAATATAGTTTACCAGTGGCTGGTTTGTGGATAAGGAATGGGGAGTTGGTGCTTAACTTGTACCAACTTCTATTTGGGTTGGTTGTAAAGTTTTAGAAATGGATGGTGGTGATGGTAACACAAAATTGTGGGTGTAATTAACAACATTGAATTATATATGTAAAATTTGGTTAAAAGGGGAAATTTTAGATCATATATATGTTACCAGAATAAAAATTAAAAGATAAAACATTGGATTATATAAGACAGTGAAAACTATTGTAAATGATGAATTATAGCTAAAAGTACAAGTTTAAAAATGTTCTTTCATGAATTATAACAAAAGCACCACACTAATGCAAAGTGTTAATAATAGTGTGGCATACGGGGAAAAATACACTGTAATGTAAACTGTGGATTATAGTTAATATTACAAATTATAATAATTGTAACAAAGGTACCACACTAATGCAAAGTGTTAATCATAGGAAACAGGGACATATGGGAATGCTGTATTTTTTACATGATTTTTTTCTAAACTTACAATTTCTCTAATTAAAAAAAAAAAAAGATAAGGGACCATGAAATCTCAATTTTTAGGATTATGCCAAGGGAAGAACATATCACTTCAGATTTCATTAGTGAAAGTCAAAGCAGTTATTCTATTATACTCTCATTAACCGTCCCTCCTCTCTCTTCTATTTAGAGTACTGTTCACTATAATAAACTTTACAGTTTGATCAATCTTACAGCAGATTACTCATCCCAAATAAACAAATAAGGACATAAATTTTTATGAGCACAGATTAGAAATAGGATATTTATAGTTATAGTTAACTTAAAGTTTACTTGTTTTATAAATTCTGAGTAAAGGTATAATAAGTAAACTTTAATACTAATTACTCCAATATTATTTTTCAAGTTAAATTTTAGTGCCCACAAACTTTCTTATGAAAGCATGTGGTGCTTTGGATTAAATGTTGTATTATCCCACTACTTAGAAATCCTTTCAGAAAGTCCCCTTTCCCTAAGTGCTATAATATTGACTGGTTAGTGCTGGCCTCAAAGTAGCTGCAGTATAATCAATATTGGCTTAGTTACAGCTTGGCAAAAGCTGGGGGGATAAACTAATAAGAGCTGTTGGCCCAGGAAAACTACTCAAGAATAAAGGCTTCTTTTAAAATATAGAAAATGCCTGACATTAAATTCTTATGAAGCAATGCAAAATTTCTTGACCCTCAAATATTCCTGTACATTTTATTATGTTAAGACACTTACAAAAAATGAAAAGATCACAATTGTGCTTCTCAAGACCCCAAAATGTTAAATCACTTGCCTAAAAGTTATCCAATAAATTAGTGTGAAAGTTTAGACAAGAATTTTTTCATCCTATATTTAATCTATTATTCAATGAATGTTAAATAGCAAACTCTCATGATTACTAGTAACATTATGGTAACAATTAAATAAACTAAGCCCAATTCCCTAAAATTTTAAATAATTGCACCTACTCCCTCTACTGTTTATTCATATCATCTTACATTTTTGCTATTAATGCACATATAGCATTCTAAGGTCTACATTTTTTGATACTCAATATAATTCTCCTTTCTCCTCCTGTTGGACATATGCAAAGAGTAGAAACCAATCTACTAATTCTCACTTCAGAATGTTCAACAAGGCATTCATATGTTAATCCACTAAAATTTTTTAGCTCATCCTTTCTTTCCAAACAAGGTGACATTTTCTGTTCTCTTCATGTGTACTTCATAAGTGATTATGGGCACATGGGTTTACAACTAATGTGCTAGTTCATTTACTGCAAAAGCAATAACTCGTTACTTCTCTTGAGTTGTAAAATTAACTTTACAAAACCATTAATGAAACAAAATACCAGTCTTCTGATCTACAATAGAATATCTGCTACCACTTTAATTTCAAATGGCTAGAGCCAGAATACTGATGGTAGAATATTATTTTTCTTTTCTTAGAATGCTTCTAGAAAACAAATAAAGCATTATCTAGTTAGAGATACGTGGAAATTCTAAAGCATAGTGTGTGAATAAGAAGATTTTTTATTTTGATTACCATGCCTGAGAAAATCCTGAGATAGCATTTAATAATCAAATTGACTCTTGGATATCAGAGTAGGGAACCATTTTTTGTTATTTATATTTAATGGAACAAGTGGAAGTTCCTGTCACAGAGCAGGCATGCAATACTAGTGGCTAACATTGAATACAGTGTCAGGCACTAAGTGCTTTCCATATTATTATTTCATTTAATTCTTACAACAGAATTCTCAAATAAACACTAATGTTTCTAAAGGAGAGGAAACAATTAGAAAGCTATGTAGCTAGTAACAGATAAGTAGGATTAGGATTTACACGTACATCTGTCTGATTATAAAGCTCGCTCTTAACCAGTATGCAACTTGATAAACTAATGCATGTCTGAATAGAAGAATTAGTGAGGTGGAATGGAATTGAAAGTTCAGAAATAGGTCCACACATCCATGGCCAATTGATTTTCAACAAGGGTGCTAAGTACATGAAATGGGAAAGAACAGTTTCTTAAATAAGTAGTGATGGAGAAACTGGATATCCACATGCAAAAGAGTGAAGTTAGACCCCTACCTCATACCATATTCAAGAACCATCTGAAAATTGATTAAGAGGCGGGCCAGCGCCATCTGTTGGCGGCCGATTCAAATGTTTGGGCCAGGTTTCCGCGGGCCCCGAGGAAGCCTCGGAGGGGCTGGGTCGTTAGTCCCGGCTGCCCCAGCGGACGCGAGCGCGAGTAGATCTCGGAAGTCGTAGCAGCTGGTACTTAAGGGAGAGGGTGTCGCTTTGGACAACGGTCACTCAGTGGAAGCAGATAAAACGGAAATTCCCCCACTCCCCTTCCCAAAGCGCGTCTTCAAGCGACAAAAGCCTTAGCCTCGTCTGGAGACTAGTGGCGACTTACCGGTACATCTGAATTCTTTAGTGTTTTTTCATCGATTAGCAGAAGAGTCCAGGAAAAATGCTTGTGAGAAAAAATGTGGAATCATTAAAAAGGAGCATGCCCTGGCTGCAGCAAAGGTAATTCTAAAGAAGAGCAGAGGTTAGAAGTCAACGAATACATTCGTGAAAACTATATGATGCATTACTTTAGGTGATAATAGGTATGAAAGCACTTTTTACATATATGTTAATATTGTGGATTATTAAGATATTGGCTAGTTGAGGGATGTGTGTATTTGTATAATTTTTTTCTGGTATTGAAATACCTCCAGTAAACACATAGGACTATTTAAACTTTTTTGAGGAATTACGTTTTATTCATTTCAAGTGGCCTCTATTTCACTTTTGCTTCCATTTTGTTGCTATTGCTAGTGTTTTCTATATTTAAAAAAATGAAAGCTAGCAATACTAAGTAGCTTGAAGAGATGCACTTCGAGAATTAATTTATATGTAATTAAATTTAGCCGCAATTAGCCATGGAATTAATTTAATCTCCAAGGAAAGACAGCATGCAGTCAAATCTAGGTGCATTTTAAATATTAATTTTTAACTTTTTAGTGACTTTGCCTGAGGAATTCAATCTACTTTTACATTGTGCTGATAGTAATAGCAAAATTTTTCAACTGGAATATTGTATATGTCAGCAAGGTTTTTTCAAAACCTGGTTTTAAAAGTAACTCTTTTCTCCATCCCAAAACTAAAAGATAGAGATTATGGAGCAAACAGACTTATTTTCTTCAAGTCACTTTATTAGCATTTTATTGCATATCATAGCCAATTATTTTGTAATATTTATAGGTTCACATGAAGTTGCAAAGGTAATACAGAGAGGTCCCATGTACCCAAACCCAATTTTCTCTAATGGTTACATCCTACATAATTATAGTACAATCTCAAAACCAAGAATTTAACATCAGTACAATATGTGTGTATAGTTCTGTGCCATTTTATCAAATGTGTAGGTTCTTATTACCACCACCACAATCAGGATACAGAACTACTCCTTCTTCACAAAGACCTCCCTTGTGCTACTCTTTGTAGTTAAACTTAGTCCCCCACTCTGCCAGCTACCATCCCTAATGCCTGGCAACCAATGATCTGTTCTCCACCTCTATTATAATTTTTGTCATTTTGAGAATGTTTTATAGATGAAACCATACAGTATATGACTTTTGAAATTGGCTTTTTCACTCAACATAATGCCCTTGTGATTCATCCAATTTGTTACATGTATTAATAGTTTGTTCCTTCTAGTTACTGAGTATTACATGGTATGGATGTGCTACAGTCCCAATAACCATTTGCCTTTAGAGGTCATTTTGGTTATTTCCAGTTTTTGGCTATTGCAAATAAAGCCACTATGAACAATCATGTACAAAAAAATCTTTCAAGAACCTAAATATAAGAGGCAAAACTATAAAAGTCTGAGAAGATAACATTTAGGCAAATCTTCATGACCTGGGATTCAGCAGTGAATTCTTAGATATGACACCAAAAGCATGAGTAACCAAAGAAACAAAAGATAAGTTTGACTTCATCAAAATTAAAAATGTTTGTGCATCAAAGTATATTATAAAGAAAGTGAAAAGATAACCTACAGAATGGGAAAAAATAGTTGCAAACCATATATTAGAGAAGAACTTGATATCTAGACTTTATGAAGAACAACAAAAAGAGAAAGAACCCAATTTAAAAAGGCAAAGGGTAAAGAACTTGATAAGCCATTTCTCCAAAGATATACAGATGGCCAATAAGCACACAAAAAGATGCTCAAAATCATTAGCCATTAGGAAAATGCAAATCAAAACCACAATGAGAGCATGATATTGCAATTATGGATACAGACCATTATACATTTTGTCAAAACCTATAAAATTATATGGTGCAAAGTGTAAACCATAATGTAAACTATAGACCATGGTTAGTAGCAATGCTTCAGCATGGGTTCATCAATTGTAACAAATGTACCACACTAATAAAAGATATTGTTAATGGGGGAAAGTGTGTGTGGGGGTGGAGTATATGGGAATCCCCTATATTTTCGATGTAACATTTATGAATCTAAAGCTTCTTTAAAAATAAAGAAAAAAAACCCACAATGAGATACCACTTTATACCCACAAGGATGGCAATTATTAAGAAAATGGACGATACCAAGTTTTGGAGAGGCTGTAGAGAAATCGGAATTCAAGTATGCAGCCAATCTGGAAAGCAATATGACACTTCCTCAAAAAATTAAATACAGAATTAACATATGACCCAGCAATTCCACTTCTAGGTATATACCCAAAGAAAGTGAAAATAGGGTCTCAAACAGATAGTTGTACGTCAATATTCATAGTAGCATTATTCACAATAGCCAAAAGGTGGAAAAGCCCAATAGATAAAATATGGTACATATACACAATGGAATATTATTCCACTGTAAGAATGAATGAAGTTATGAGACATGCTGTGTAGCAGTTTGGCAGTTGGATGTAATTATGAATTCCAAAAATAGATGTTGGATTATGCTTGTAAACTGATCTGTTCATCTGGGCATGATTAAGTTATAATAGGGGCTTTGACTGGGCCATGTCAGTAGGGCGTTGAGCCCCACCCCTTGGTGGGTGGGGGAATCAAATATAAAAGGCATGCAACTGACAGAGGAAGCAGTTTTGAGTTGGAAGTTCTGATGTTGGAGTTTTGAGCTGGAGCCCCAGGAAGTAAGAGAGCTTGGTCATGAGGAAGGAGAGAAGGCCCCGGGATAGAGACAAGCTATTAGCCTGATAGTCTACAGCTGGCCTTGTGGAGAGACGCAAAGCCTAGAGAGCCTCATAATCTACAGCTGACCTTGTGAAGGAAAAAGAGGAGCTAGCCCAGAGAGAAACGCAGCCCCAGGAAGAGAGGAACCCAAGAAGCTGGAACCCTGGCACATATCAGCAGCTGTCTTGCTCCAACATGTGGCAATGGACTTTGGTGAGGGAAGAAACTTATGCTTTATGGCCTGGTAACTGTGGACTTCTACCCCAGATAAATACACTTTATAAAAACCAACCGATTTCTGGTATTTTGCATTAGCACCCCTTTGGCTGACTAATACATGCTGCAATGTGGAAAAACGTTGAAAACCTTATGCTCATTGAACAAGCAAGACATATAAAGACAAATATTATATGATATCACTTATAAGAAATGACTATAAATAGAAAATTCATGGAGGTAGAAAGCGGAGTAGAGCTGACAGGGGATTGAAGGAGGGGGTAAATGAGGGTGTATGGAGAAAAGAGTTAATAAGGGTGAGGGGTTGACATAAATGCCCATCCCTCCTCTTCCTTCCTGTTGATTAGAACTGAGGAAAAGGACGGACTGAACTTGCCAGCAGCCTGTTCCTTGAAAATAAGAGCAAGGATATGGTGGGAATTTTCTGAGAATCACATGCACAAGCATATTTCTGTAGCATTTCTGTAGCTGTTCTGGGCACTGTCCCTTTTCCTTCCTGTTGTAATACCTTTATAAGCCCCTTCCCCCCGAGGGGTGGCGCGGTACCTCCCCGCCTACCGCCATCGGGTCCTGTAAGTATTAAAGGCACATCTACTCCTGCTGGCCTCCCGTGTGGTTTGTTTGGAATATCAAAACATTCGGTCAAGCTCCCTGGGCTTGACCTCCTGCTTTACAAAGCATTATATTTTAAATTGGAAGAGAAAAGGAATTATATGCAATGCAAGCCACAGAATAACTGTCTACCCGCGGCTTAAACAATAAAGACAATGAATCATCTCATTTAACAAAAAGTCTAGAGGTGGGCAGATTCAGCATTAAGCAGACCCCTGCCTTTTTGCTCTGCCATCTCAGTGTGCTTGGCCATGTCTCATGATCACAACTGCTGAGCTTATTTATCTTCTCATATCACAACATCCCAAGAAGGAAGAAGAGATGGAGGCAAAAGGCCCTCTATGTCTAATAGATTTCCTCTTTTATCAGCATAAAAAGTCTTTTCTAGGATCCCTTAACAGATTTTCTCTTACATCTCACTGACCAGAATTGGGCCACACGGATCCATAGCCCTAAAGCAAACATCGACAATGGAGAACTGTATTGTCATGGCTGTCTCAGCCCAGTGCAACCCTGACTGCCCAAAATAACGACCTGGGGAGAAGTTTGTAAAAAATCTGAGTCTCACCTTCAGAGATTCTTATTTATTTAGCTAGAGCAAAGTGCAGGTATCAGTATTCTTAAACACCTCCCCAGTGGTGTTAATATGCAGTAAGTTGAGAACCAATGGTGTATGTCAATCTTGATTCTTCCCTTAATTTGTTCATATTCCTACCCTTAAAAAGCAGGGTTCTGAGAAGCAAATGCGGCTTAAGCGATTGGGCTCCCGTCTACCTTATGGGAGGTCCCGGATTCGTTTCCCAGGGGCCTCCTGGTGAAGGTGAGCTGGCCCGCGCAGTTAGCTAGTGCAACAAAAAGGAGACAAAAAGGAGAGACAATGAGAGACACAACAAAGCAGGGAGCTGAGGTGGCTCAAGCTATTGAGAGCCTCTCTCCCACATCGGAGGTGCCAGGATCAGTTTCCAGTGCCTCCTAAAGAGAAGAAGAGAAGAGAAGACAAGCAGACATAGAAAGCATATAGCGAATGGACACAGAGAGCAGACAGCGAGCACAAAACAACAAAAGGGGGGTGGTGGGGAATAAATAAATAAAAATAAATCTTAAAAAAAAAAGTAGGGTTCTGTTAGCAAGGAAGAGTAGGCAATCCCCACAGCTCACTGTGTCTGTGAGAGGACCTTACAAAAGTAGATCTAGAAAACCCTTTTCCCAAAGAGAGTATATCTGAATTCTACAAAAGATATCCTTCATTTAGGTTCCTCCATACATTTAATTCAATCCAACAAGTATTTGTGCATGCAAGCCCCTTGTTGGGTGCTGTATGAAGTAAAAACCGGGAGCAGAGAACAATTTTTCTTTATCTGTGAACCAATTTCCTTATTAACAATGCCTTCATCCTTACAGTAATTCAGCACCCAGAATGAGTATGTCATTCACCGTCTGGTGACTGAGCACCTCCAGCAAGGCAGCACACTAGGCATTGCCTCAAGCAGTGAACAAGGCAGGCAGAACCTCTGCCCTAATGGAACTTACGTTCTAGAGTGTGGCTGTGTTTTAGACATTAAGGAAATAATAAAGAAGTGTGAGGGACAGTTTCCTCCTTCCATGAGTTAATAATTCAGGTCTCACCTGTTCACTTTCTACTTTTTAAACTTAATATTTATTAAGTCCTTACATGTGCTAGGCTCTACACTAAATATATACTGGTCAGCAGAACAGTTTTGATACTAGTCTTAAGGCTTGCAGCCTGGTGGAGGACATAAAGTAGTGAAGAAGTAAAAAGACAAATCAATATATTTCAAATTATGGTAAGTGACATGAAGGAAAATAAGAGATTCTTATGAGAGAATTACGGGGGTAATGCAATTTGAATTAAAGGAGATCAGGAAAAGCTAGCCGTTTAAAATTAAATAGAAACAACTGAAAACATTCAGCTTAGAGCACATTCCTTCAATTCCTTGATTTCTTCTTGACTACCCTCTTCTCTAACCTATTAGGCAAAATATTTAATTTCTAGAAAGACCCACCATTCAGATAGGCAAGTGAAATTGATTGAGATGCTGATCTCAGAAGCAGCTTTCTCAAGACTGTCAGGCAAGCAGTTTGCTCAGAGACTGTTGTCGCTTTGCCCCGCACTCTCCATGACCTCTTGTCCCGCCTTTCCCCATCTATTTTCATATTTTCCTCTTTTCCTTTTCTCTCTCCCCCAATGTCTTTGGACACATGCCCCTGTCCTCTCTTGGAAATGAAAATTACTTCTATATGCAGTTAGTTAGTACTGTACTCGTCCAGGAATTTAGGTAAGTGAGCCTTATATCACATACGCATGTCATACGTAACAACCTGAGAACACTTTTTAACCACAAGTGTTAATGCCAGCTGTCTCCCAAGGGAGAAAAAGCAAATAATTCTGATGTGTTCAGACGTTTGAATGTTGTAGACTCCACCTTGTAAAGCCTTGCTATTCAAACTGTGGGCAACAGACCAGCAGCACTGATATTATTTGGGAACTTGTTAGAAATGCAGGATCTTGCGCTACCCAAGACCTGCTGAATCAGAATCTGCATTTCAAAAGATTTTCAGTTGTCTCATATGCACATTAAAGTGTGAGAAGCAGTGACAGAGGAGCCCGAAAGCAGATGGTTATGAAAATTAATCATCTTACCTCCTTGACACCATTTTGATAGTACTTATTTAACCTTACTGGCCTAGCTAGTTTTGCCTTCTTAGTACTTTTTCTTTTTTTTTTTACCCCCACCCCCACCACCCCGGGATGGCTTCCTCATCTGTCTGCTGTCTGTGTCTGCTCCTCTTCTTTAGAAGGCACCGGAAACTGAACCCGGGACCTCCTATGTGGGAGGCAGGTGCCCAACTGCTTGAACCACATCCGCTCCCCAGTATTTTTTCATCTAGAGATATTCTCTAAGTTAAAACTAACCATTGCCTACTAATGTAGATATTGGACAGGTTTTGGTCCTTGGATGTGATGTATATTTACATCTGTATATCTGTATCATTCCTGCTACCAATAGAGAAAAAACAAAACATCCAGCCCTTTGAGAGAGAGTTTGACATGTGGACCATCAGCTTGGTCTATACCTGGCTTGGACCTTGATCAGGTCACTGGATCTCCTTTGGCTCCAGGTCATTACCTATAATGTCCATATTTTATTATATGTCAATAAAGATATATACATACTCACATGGATTTGATTTTAAGTTTTTAAATTAGATGTTTTTTTTTTTTTTTAAAGATTTATTTATTTATTTATTTATTTATCCCCCCCTTGCTGCTTGTGCTTGCTGTGTCCATTCGCTGTGTGTTTTTTCCGTGTCTGCTTATCTCCCCCTTGCTGTGAGGTCCCGCTGCATCAGCCCACCCCGCCACGCCGGCCGGCCGGCCTGCCCTCACAAGGAGGCCCCAGGAAGCGAACCCGGGGCCTCCCATATGGTAAACGGGAGCTCTATCAATTGAGCCACACCCACTTCCTTAAATTAGATGTTGAATCAATATACAATATGATTTAAAAAGTATGTGTAAGTTATAAAATATCATGATACAATGAAATCCATGTACCCACTTCCCAGTGTAAGCGAAAAAACATTACACTGTGCCCTTAAAATCTTGTGTGGCCCTGCCAGACACCATCTCCTTCCATTCCTATATCCCAATCACTCCGTGGAATTTTGTAATCATTCCCTTTTCTTCATCATTTTACCACATTTGTAACCCTAAACCACATATTGTTTAATTTTGCAGGTTATTGAACTTTTATATTACTAGAATACTGTATGTATTCTTTGGTGATTTATTTTTCCACCTGACATTTATCAACATTGTTGTGGATACCTGAAAGTCACTTGTTGTCATTATATTTGTATTCCATTCAATGAATATACCTTGATTTATCCATTTTACTGTTGCTGGACATTTGGGTTGTTTAGATTTTTGCTATTACAAACAGCAGTGAAAGTTTCTTTCTTAAGAATTTGTCCTATTGCATAAGTATATGAGTCTCTATGGCACTGGGTCTCAGTACTCACTGGTACCAGAATCAATGGAAAGCTTGTAAAAACTATAGATGCCGGGTCCTACCCTGTACCAATTGAAATTTAATGCCTGAAGGTGGATCCCAAGCATCTGTATTTTACAAGCATACCAGGTGATTCTAATATGCACTTATTGTTGAGATCTACTACCTGGGAACACATACATTGGAGTGGAATTGCTGAGTCATAGGTTACATATTTAGTCTTCCAATCCATGAACACAGAATGCCTTTCCATTCGTTTAGGTCATCTTTGATTTGTTTTAGCATCATTTTGTAGTTTTCTGAATATAGGTCCTGTGCTGCTTTGGTTAAATTGATTCCTAGGTATTTGAGTCTTTTTGTTGCTTTGTAAATGGAATTTCCCCCCTGATTTCCTCTTCAGATTGTTCAGTACTAGTGTACAGAAACATTACTGATTTTTGCGTGTTGATCTTGTATCCT
>JAQZBX010072598.1:0-15059 GCA_029593785.1 Cabassous unicinctus | reverse complement strand
GGGAGAAGGTCCCTTCACAGCACGTGGGCAGGACTGGGCACCCACGATGTGCCAGGCCCGTCCGAGGCATGGGGGACACGGCAGTGGACAAGACAGAGGGTCTGCCCTCCCCGAGGGACCCTCCAGTGGCCCTGCCCACAACAAGGAGAAAGCTGATTTCCACTTACTTCCTCTTGAGTCTTCCCATCTCCTTCCCCCTTCTTTGTAAACAGGATTGGGAAGCCATATACATCTTTGGGCCCCACATGGGTTTGCCCAGTAAATTAGCCCGGGGGAGTCCTGCCCCCTGGGGAATAACTGCTGAGACAGGAAAGTAAACAAAGTCAAGGTCTCAGCACCGCAAAGCTTGTTTCACTTTGCTGAGTGTTATTTTCGTGACATCAAATCATACCAAGTGAATGAGCAGAAGTCAATCAACTCATTTTATTCCTTCACTTATAAACACAGGCAATTATTTTTAGCATAAATGACATACACATACTCATCAAGAAATGTTTGAACGTCAGAAATGAGGAAGAAAGTCTCCCCAACTAGGTATCGGTTGGGATCTTATTGAACTTCTTTTCAGCTTTTTCTTTTCCCTATGTGGGCTTTTGCTAGGATGTGACTATAATTGTAATGTATATACCCCGCATTTTCAATTAAAGTATATAATTGCTTTTTTTACAAAACTACTTTTTGTGTTATTGCAGAGTTTACTTGAGTGTAATTCTCATTGATTGAATATTTTTATGGTGAAAATTAATACTAATTAAATAACTTCCCCTTGGTGGTGGAATATTTGCATTAGTTTCAATATTTTGGTAATACCCGTAATGCCACAATTAACACCCATGTGTCAAAAGCATATCCCTCCTCCCCCAGTTTGAGGAATGAATAAAAGAGAAATATTGGCCTGAGCTTAAATATATCTAAAGCTTTTGATCCATATTTCTTAATTTCACGAAATGGAACAATGGTTCTCATTTTAGTTCGAGTTTATTTTTGACGTGCTTTTTCATTTGTGGGCCTCCAAACAATCAGCGTTTTCGTCTGTTACATCTTCTATTACTTTTAAGCTTACAGCCTCCTCTCCTCTCTAGAAACCCGTGCACAGTCAGCTCTCTTTTCTTACGATTTTTCTGGGTTTGGCCTCGTTCCTGGCCCTGCGGAGGTGCTGGTGAGCAAGGTATGGTTTGAGGGTGGTTTCCCCTTGAAGTTCCAAATAGACCCAAACCCCGCCCAGGAATCTTGCAGCGTCTGTCAACCAGTTTCCTCTTCCTGCCCCAAGGGCTGTTTCCCAGCCCTCCTCTTCCCCGTGACACAGAGGTGCCGGGAGCCCGAGACCCCTTCCTGCCTGCCTCTGCCAGCTGGGCTGGCGGCCTTCATCCGCCACACCTGCCGCCTCCCCTCTGCTTGGCCCTCCTAGCGGTGGGCGAGCTGCCCTCCCATCACCCGTCTAGGCGTATCCGTCCTCCTGGACTCCGGATCCCACCCTTCCCACCTTCAGAAGATTCCCAGGTCGGATAAGGCGTGCTCCTTTGTGTTTCCAGACGGTACCTCTCAATGGATACTTCCCCTTGCCTTTGAAATAACCATTCATTCATGGAACAACTGTGTATCGGATGTCTGGAAGTGCTGGGAAAGCAGGACAAGCTTTAGGAAACACAGACCCTGGGAGGCCAGAGCCAAACCTGCCTAAATAGCATTTCAGCTGGGGATAGGGCTTCTGAAGGTGCATACAGCGGGGTGCAGTAATAGGGAATGACAGGGTACAGGCGGGCTGTCCAGAGAAGGCCTTTCTGAGAAGGAGGCATTTCAGCTGAGACCTGAAAGAAGGGAAGAAAAAAGCCACGTGCTCGCCCAAAGCAGGGCGTTCCAGGCAGAGGGAGGAGAGGACAAAGGCCCTGAGGTGATGGAGATGCCTGCGGGGAGGCTGGGCGAGGGTCGAGGAAGCAGCAGCTGAGCAGGGAGCTATGGGGGGGGGGGGCGCCCTGGGCCTCCAGCCACATGTGGCTCTTGAAGCTTGAACTTGAATTAATGCAAATCCATCACAATTAAGTAATCCTGTCACATTTTAAGTTCTCGGTGGCCTGTGTGCATAGAGTCTGGATTCAGAGCATTTGCCACATGCACATTTGTTCTCTCGGACAGTGCTGGCTCGACCTTGGTAGGCGGGATGGGGTCGAGGGAGGGCTTTAGGCCAGGGACGGGTGGGGTCTGAGTTAAGCTTCATGAGAAAGCTCTAGGCGCCCCGTGAAGGGCAGAGGGTGGTGGTGGCGGTGCAGGAAATGTTAGGATGTACTTTGAAGGAAGAGAGCACAGAACTTGATGTTGGTTTGGATGTGGGAAGGGCGGGTGGAGAGGAAAGTCGAGGCTGACCCCAAGGCTGCTGGGCCCACGCCTTCGGGAGAACAGCACCTTTACCTGGATGGGGAGCCTGGAGGGCTGGGTAGGACGAGGGAATCCAGTTCAGGGTTGGACATGCCAAGTGCAAGATGCATAAGAGACGCACTGCTGGAGGGCTTGAGCAGGTGACCAGAGTTGCAGAAAAAACAGGGAGTCGTCAGCCTCCTCCCCGTGGCTTTGAAGCAGGGGCCTGGATGCTGGGCCAAGAAGCCAACGACAGACATGGAGTGGCAGCGCACCGAGGACAGAGTGAAGGAGCCGCCCTCGGCAGGGACGCCAGGAGAGACGGTGCCCTGGGACCCCCGAGGGCCCTTCAAGAAGGGGTGTGTCCTGTCTCCCAGAGCGCCATAACCAAGAGCCACAAATGGGGAGGCTTCAGGCAACGGAAATGAGTGTCTTAGGATCCCAGAGGTCGGAAGTCCAAAATCCAAGGGCCAGCGGGCTGCGCTCCCTCTGCAGTGTGTCAGGGAAAGGCTGTTCCTTGCCCCTTTCCTGGCTTTTGGTGGATGTGGTGCTCCTGGGCACTGCCTGGCTTGTGGCAGGACTCTATCCCTGTTTCTGTCGTCACATGGTCTATGTCACATGGTCTGTCACATGGCCTGTGTCACATGGTCTATGTCACATGGCCTATATCTGTCTCTCTAGTCTCCTCCTCCTGAGCACCCCTGTCATACGGGATTAAGGGCTCACCTTGACTTGCCTAATTCCACCTGTAATAGCCCTATTTCCAAATGAGGTCACATTCTGAGACCTTGGGGTTAGGGCTTCAACACGTATTTTGGGGGACACAGTTCACCCCACCACAGGATGTCAAATCTCCCGAGAGCTCTTCTAGGGTGAAGATGGTTTTGGCGAGGTGGGGCTCACCGTGAGGTTGACAAGCGTGTTTTCAGTGGGGTGAGGGGGAGCCATGCTGGGCGGTAGAGGGCCAGGAGAGCACCAGGCGTGGGACAACTGTGGGTGGTTTCTGTGAAGAGTTTCCCACAGAAGGGGACCAAGAAAATGGGGGTCTCGGAGGGCCCTGGGCTGGGGGCAGGATGGGGAGGCGCGTGCTCACACGACACGGGGATGGTCCTCAGCAGAGAGGGGCGGCGAGCCTGCGGGGAGGGGCTGGACCGGGCGGTGCCGCGTCCTGGGGCCAGCGGAGGAGCTGGGACCCTCCCCGCACCCAGGAGTGGAAGCAGGTGGGTGTGCGCGCTGCAGACGGCGGCGCTGCGGGCTTGGGAAGACAGAGGCGCCGTCCTCCAGCTGCTCCTGTCAGGGACACAGGGCAGGAGGGTGTCGGCCTAGGCTGCGGGTGGGCAGCAGGTGCGTACGAAATGCCTCCAGGCAGCTCAGAAGCCTCCGTCCCCAGCCTCCGCGGCATCTGGTATGAGCTGGTGGCGGTTTTAGACACTTTTCCTTCTCTGGAAACAGCCTCTTCCCTGGCTTCCGGCCGCCCCTTCTGCTCAGGCCCCGCTACCCCTGCTGCCAGCTCAGCCGCCTCCATTCGACCTGGGGAGGCTGGGGTCTCTCCAGACCTGGTTGAGGCCCGGACCCTCCAGGAAGACCCCTCGCGGCTGCACAGAGGTGCAGAGAGCCCCCTCCCCAGCTCGGGCCTGTCCTCTAAGCTCCAGGCATGAAGGGCTGCCTGCCTGCCATCTCCCCCTGTTAGACCTGAGCTCGGACTGCCCCTCCCTGGCCAGGGCCCCCTCCACAGAGGTGCCAGATGCCCAGCGGCACCATCAGCCGTCCACGCCCGCACGCCTGAAGCCCAGGACCCTGTTGGAAGCCCTGTCCAGGTGACTCGAGTACTCTGCAAAGAACCACCGCAGTAAACGGTAAGAGCTGGGCTCTCTCCTGAGCACCCTCCATGGATCAGTCTGTTCACTCCTTGGAGCAACCACGCGAGACGGGCGCCTTTCTTCACCTCACGAGGAAATAGAAGCTCAGAGAGCGTCTCGCCCAGCGACCCCCACAGCTGGGAGTCGGTAACCACTCAGGCACGCTGTCACCTCCTTCCCCTGCCTCTGCAACGGCGGCACACCCCTCCCCAGCCCTGTCTCCACGAGGCGGCCCCAGGATGTTCTCCTAGCATCCACGTGACCCTGTCACCTCCCGCGGAACAGCCTCAGCCGCCCCCAGGGCCTGCACCTGTAGACCTCCAGCAGCTGCTTGTTGAGCAGGTGGGTGAATCTGTGAGCAGGAGGGGCGGCCTGTGCAGCAAAGCTGGGCCCTCGGTGCTCCCCTCTGTGCTGGGGGGAGCCAGGAGGGGGGGAAGGCCGCTCACCCCACCCCCAGGGAGCTGTCACTCCCTTCCCTGCCCTTGCCTGCGTGAGTGTGACAAGCCCAAACGGCCTGACCTTGTGAATCTGCCTTGTGATTTGCATGGATGTTTAAAATTAATTAAAGCAGAAATGTCCTCAAACAAATGACTCAGGATCCTTGGGGTGCCTCAAGGCTGGCGGCCCTGTGTGGGACATTTGGAGGGCGGCAGGCATCTCCCGGGCGGGCCTGCCACCGCTTAGGCACCCTGGCAAGTCAGATGTGGGCGAGGGAAGAGACGGGGAGATGCCAGGGCAGCCCAGGCTGCTGGGCGCACGGCGAGCAGCGTGCAGGCACCTGGGTCCCCGGGAGTGGGGTGAGGGCAGGCGATGCTCGGGAGGGGGCCAAGGAGGGCATGGTTCTGGCCCCCCAAGCCAGGGCTCACCTCCCAGCCACCTTGCGTGGCTTTGGGCAGGGAACCCCTCTTTGGGCCTGAGCTTCAGCTCTTCATCAAATGTGTAAGGGGCATTGCTGTGGCCACGCAGGATGCTGGTGGTGGAGACGCTTCTACGTCTAGGAGGCAGGCGATATCCCAATGCGCAGACGACTTCAGATCGTTACGTGGCTGTGAAAAGAAGTGGAGTGAAGGAGCAGACAGTGCCCTGGCATGTGTGTGGTGTGTGTGTGTGATTGCATGTGTGTATATACGTGTACGTGACTGTGTATATTTGAGCACACACCTGTGAGTGTGTGAGAGCAAGTGTGACTGAGTATGGATGTGACTGATTGCATGTGTATATGAGTGTGCAAGTGTGTGGCTGGGTGTGAGTGCATGTGTGTTAGGGCGTATATATGTATGCAGCTGTGTGAGTGCGTATGTGTGCATGAGTGAGTGTGCAGGAGTGAGTTGTATATGTGAGTGTGTGTGTGTGAGTGTGCATGCGTGTGCAGGGAGCAGTTCCGTGACGAGTGGCCTGCTCAGGTTCCTCTGAGGCCATGATTTACCGTTGGTGAAGGAGGAGGTGGGCATCCGAGCAAGGGCGCGTCCAGCTGCGGGGGCTGTTGTGCACCCCAGAAGAGACAGGGTCTTCAGGTCCCGACTCTTGATCCACCCCGTGTAAAGCCCCCGTCGCCAGGCCCTGCTGACACCTGGATGCCAGACCTCCGGCCTCCAGGGCTGTGAGAGAACAGGTCCTGCGGTTGGGAGCCCCCCAGCTCGGGGTAATTTGCTCTGGCAGCTCCTGGAAACCAATACCCACCGGTGGGGGAGAAAGCCAAAGGCCTGCAAGGCTTGTCTGAGACCACCACCCCCGGCTGCCTCTTCCAACAGCTCTGACTCCCCAGAAGCAGCTATTTTCATCTCCTTCGCGGGATAATTTTGATATTTTACCTCCATATCTCCAAATGGCACCTGCATTTTGCTTCTTGATTTTCTAGTTTTCAGCTTTATCTATTGACTTCCACCGTGGAGAAAGGATAACGAAGGAGCTGCTGGGTCTGCAGCGCTCCACGCGCCCGCCCCAGCGCAGCGATGCCATTTCAGCTCCGTCGATAATGTGCACGTGCCTCTAAGCGGGACCCACGAGCCGCAGCTTCTGCTCCGTTCCTGCACCCACGCCCGTTTTCCCTGCAGTTAATAACGACGTGACTTCTGCGTTTATTTGGCTTTCTCCCTGCTGGGCAGCCGCTCCCCCTCACTCTCTCCCTCTGCTCTGTGAACACCGCAGGCGTATTGCTAATCCTCCTCTTTGAAGGACTCCCGCTCACCTGGCCTGGGCGGCCCCTGGCGCTCCTCTCCGGACGTGCCTCTGCCTGCGCGTCCGCACCTCCCCTGTGGCTGACCGGGGCCCAGCTCTGCCTGCTTTGTTATCTCACGCTCCCACTTTGGGGGCTCACGCTCTTCTGGAAAGGGTATGCAGAGAGCACGCTGAGCCTTGCAGGACAAATCCATCCAGCCTGCCCTGACCCTGAGCGAGAGCCTGGCTGCACGCGGGGTTCAGGTGGGAACTTCCTCCCTGGGGCCCTCTGCGTCGTCGGCTTCCACCCAGCGGCCCTTGTCGCCACAGGGAAGCCTGGTGACGTTTTTGGTTCCTGAGCCTTCGCGTGAAGACGTTGATTCTGCTTTTCCCGTCCTGGAGGTGGCTGGGGTTTCCTCCTGGCCCTGTGTTCTGGGACATCCTAATTCCATGCCTCCTGCGGGCTGACTTCATGCCCGAGGCTGGCTCTCGGCGGGCCCGTGGCATCTGGAAATGCACGCCCTTCTGTCTGGGCAGTGCAGACTGAGCTACTTCTGGGGTACGTCCTCCCCGCTGCTCTCTCAGTCCCCTTTCTGGAATCGCTATTACAACATGAGCCCTCCCAGCTGCCCCCTCTTTTCTTCACTTGTTTCCTCTGCTTTCGAGGGTCCTTCCTCGCCCCGATCGGCCTGCCTTGGTCTGCGCTCATGCTTTAATCTCCCGAGGGCTCTGTCCTCCCCGTCTTCCTTCACGCCTCCAACGATGCCGGTCCTCATCTGGAGAAACTTTCATCTCGATTCCTCCCCCTTTGCTTTCTGTATTGCACCACACATGCTCCTGCTGTGTCGGGGTTCAGGGCTGGGTGCTGGGGCTAGGGTGGGGTGCTAACGGACCCGTGGGCTTCCCGGAGGGGGTCCTGTCGGGGCGTTTCATCGGCAGACCCCAAGACTGGTGTCTTGAGGCCTTTCCTGTGGGCTGCTCAGATTCCCCGGGAGAGACCGAGCATCCCGCCGGGCGCGTGGTGGCCGGTGTTCCCAGGCTGGAGCCGGGCGTGTGGGGGTCAGACCTCCAGAGGCTGGTGTAGGCTGCTCAGGCCCTGCGCCCAGGAAGGCCTTGCCCACCCCCTGCCCAGCCGTGCCTGGCACCTGGCGTCCCCGGGACAGCCACTGTTGTGCCTTCTTCAGGGCCATCACCCAGCTTCCCAGGGTTGGGGAGGGGACCTGGGGATATAACTGCTCCTGAAATAGACTTGCAAACAAACATCTGCCCCATTTGCCGCCCCCGCCCCGGGGGCCACTGAGCCTGGGGATGGAAGGTGGATCTGAAGGGAAATGGGTGCTGCTTTCTTGTGTCTGCTGGGTGAGTTACCCCTCCCCCAATGACAGTCACCTTTCAACACTGGGTGCTGTTGTCTCCTCTTCATCCTTGTAGACTTTATAAAAACATGCGTTCTCCCTTCTTTTGGGGGTGAGCAGATCTACTGGCCTATCCGCCCACCATCTTTAGCCAGAAGTCCTCCACAGAAATGCTTTAATTTCTCTCCAGCCCAGAGACTCTGAAGAGCCTGCCTTTCTGAGCAGAGCGGGCCAGGTGTCCCTTCTCCAGCCCCTGCTCACCCCTGCCCTCACCCCGCAGCTGTCCCACACCCTTGTGGTGGGCCCTGGCTCACACCCTGGCCCTGGCTGCCCTCTTCCTGGAAATCGGTCCTTTCTCGTGGCTCCCCTGCGCCTGGCAAAGCCCTCGGCCCCAGGTCTCAGTGGGCAGCAGCTCCTCTCTGCAAATAGGAAGGCCTTGGGCGGCCTCTTCTTACACTTTTTAGACCCCAGGGTCCCTCCCAGCCTCCACACCAGGCTTTGGGCCTGGAAGGCCGAACCCTGTGGGAATGCTGCCCATTGACCAAGGTTCCGCTCAGATCCATCTGGTGCCTTAGCTTCTCCTCTACAGCTGCGATTCCTAGGACGTAAAGCAGGGATGGCCATTCTGGCTTTCAGGGCTGTGGGACACCCACCATCATCATCGTCGACACCGTCATCATCATCATCATGCTTTACGTAGAGTAACTCAGTCCTCTGGAACCGATCCCCATGACCCTCACCTTGCAGATGAGGAATCCAAGGCACAGAGAGGTTAGGTAACCCTCTCAAGGTCACACAGCAAGTAGTAAGTACAGCAGGAGTTCTACTGTTTTAAAAACTTGGAAACTTGGAAGAGAGGGAAACAAGTTATCTTCTGAGGTTGAACTGTTAAGAATCCAGGGTTTTCAGGGAGCCAGCAGAGGGAAAGTCTTTGGCATCAGCCAGGCTGTGTTCAGGTCCCTCACCGGCTTCCTTTAGATGGGCGACCAGCTCCTGCTGGTCCATCTCCGAGGCTCAGTTTCCTCCTCTGTCAAATGGGGTGACGGTGGCGCCTTCTGCATGCGTTTGCTGACAAGCAGGCTGTGGGGTTCACAGCGGCATGTACACCGTTGGCTGTTGGAAATGGGGGCCAAGGCCCAGCAAGGGGGCCGTGCCAATTGGGGTGAAGCAGACAGTGGAAGGAACCCGAGGGGTACCCCTGCCTGCTGGGCCAATGCCCCCTCCCTGCTGGTGGCTCTTCTGGGCCAGTTTGTCTGTGACAACCGTGGCCACCGTCCCAGAGACGGAGAACAACATCTTCTGTGCCAGCAGCAGCCCCGGGGTCCTGTGCGGAAATGTCCCTGCAAGGGTTGGGGGAACTGGCCTCACGTAAGCCTAGCCCGGGGGTGCCAGACTGTCCCCGCTCTGACTTCAGCTTTTTATCTTTGACGCCCCCAAAATACAGACCTGGGCGCCCTCCACAAACTGACCAAATTTTGCTTTCCACCCCCGACCGAGGGGCGGCCGCCTTTAACGTGAGCTTCCCGCCCTGCCTCGCCCTGACCTCCAGGAGCTTCCCAGGAGGCTGCTGCAGAATCCCCTGCCCGCGCCGCTGCTTGCTTTCAGGGAGGCTTCAGGCACCTGAGCCAGTGGGCGCACTGGGGGTGGTGAGCAGAGAAAGGCAGGCCCAGGGTCCCAAGGACCCCAAATCCGGCTGAGGGGAGGGGAGCCTGGAAGCACACGGCCTCCTGGAGCCCCCAGCCCTGCCGGCCCTGCTGCTCTGCGGTGGGACCCCGTCATCTGCACGTAGAGGAATCTCCAGAGGACAGTGGTGTCGCTTAGGTTGGGAGTCCCTCCCCCGGGGGCTCAGGCAGCCTCCAGGGAGAGGATGGAGAGGCTGTGACATGAGGGGAGCATGGGAGCTCTCTGGGTGAAGACGGGGGGCAGGGCACCCCAACACGTGGGAGGTGGCAGCCAACACAGCAGGGATGTTTAGTGCAGCCGGGGCAGAGAGGGTGTGACGGGGCTGGCAAAACAATCCAGCTTCTCTTACCCCACGCCTCGTTTTAAAGCATTTTCTCCTTCTAATCTTCAATTGGGCCACTTGGTTGGAGGCAGGTACAGCCATGAGCTTCATATCTTTAGTTTCTCCAGGGAGAGGACAAAATGACTCCTCCATCAGCTCAGCTCACGCAGGAGCACAGCTCATCCGTCGCATGCCAGAGCAGCCGGGCCGAAGGGGCCTGAGAGACGATGCGGTCTGGGGCCTTCATTGACAGACAAGGGCATCCGGCATGCACCCCTTTCTCAGCTCGTTCCAGCACCTCTCGCTCCCTGGCCAGACACCAAAGACATCTTGGCTAGTGCCACTCCCTGGCCATCTCCTTCCAAACCGTAACCTGACTGTAGCAGTTGGGCAGTTTGATGTAGTTATGAACTCCAAAAATAGATATTGGATTATGCTTGTAAACTGGTCTGTTCATCTGGGCACGATTAAATGATGATTAGGGCATTGACTGGGCCACATCAGTGGGCTGTTGAGCCCCTTCTCTTGGTGGGTGGGGACTCAAAGATAAAAGACATGGCAAAGGACAGAGTTGGTGTGTTTTGAGTTGGAGTTCTGATGTCGGAGTTTTGATGCTGGAGCCGGGGGAGGCGAGCAGATGGAAGGGCTTGGTCGTGAGGAAGGAGAGAAGGCCCCGGGAAGAGATGAGCCATTCGCCTGAGTTCACAGCTGGCCTTGTGGAGAGAGGCAAAGCCTAGAGAGCCTCATAGTCCACAGCTGACCTTGTGGAGGAAACAGAGGAGCTGAGCCCGGAGAGAAACACAGCCCCGGGAAGAGAGGAACCCAGGAAGCCTGAACCCTGGCAGACATCAGCAGCTGTCTTGCTCCAACATGTGGCCATAGACTTTGGTGAGGGAAGAAACTTAGGCTTTATGGCCTGGTAACTGTAAGCTTGTACCGCAAATAAATGCCCTTTATAAATGCCAACAGATTTCTGGTAATTTGCATCAGCACCCCTTTGGCTGACTAATACACTGACTTACTAATTCCTCACAGGAGCCTCAGGCTCTCATTCATTCTCTGCTGAGTAACGGAACTCTCTGCAAGGGACAGAGATTCTTAATAACCTCCCCCTCCTCCACTGGGCAGGGTCTCGTGTGTCCCAGGCCCCCAAGGCTCTCCTACTTCCCTCTTTTGTGGCTTGGACCACACAACATCGCTGCAGTCTGCTTGTCTGCCTGTTTCCCCTTTACACCAAGAAATCTAGAACAGCGAGCATATTCTTTGGCTTCCTGATGAGGTCCGGGCCTGGCACACAGCAGACACTTGTATTAGTTAGCTATAGCTGTGTAATGAATGGCCACAAAGTTAGCAGTGTAAAACACCACACAGTTTCTGCGAGTCAGGAGTCTGGGCACGGCTTGGCTGGGTCCTTTGCCTCAGGGTCTGCAGCCAGGGCTGCAGTTTCACCTACGGGTTTGACTGGGGAAGGACCTGCTTCCTAGCTCGCACCTTGTGGCAGATCCTTGAAGGCCTCAGTTTCCTGCTGGCTGTAGGCCAGAGGCTGCCTTCAATTCTGTGCCAAGAGGGCTTCCCCCCAAATGGCTACTTAGTTCATCAGAGCGGCAGATGAGGAAGCCTTCTAGCAAGGTCGACATTACAGTCTTAGCTGCGTCATGACAGAAATGACATCCATCACTTTCGCCATATTCTATCAGTTAAAAATAATTCCAGCCCACACTCAAGGGCTGGGGACTGCAGGGGCGGGACAACCAGCAGGCAGGGAACAGTGGCAGCTGTGCTAGAGACTGACCCTCACGTCACTCAAAATATTGGTAAAATGAGTAAACAAGCGAGGGATGCGCAGTCGCCCCGGGAGGCAGGCTGGGGTCGGGCAGCTAGCTCGAGGGCCAGTGCGGATGGGGCCGACGTGGAGGGCACGCTTGTGTCTGTCCCCGTCTCCAGCCAGCCCAGAAGGAGGCTGTGCAAACTGCAGGTGGTCAGGCTGGGGCCCTGGGGGGCCTCCTGGGCCTGGAGGACTGCCCCCAAGAGGGGCGTGGAACGGTGGCGAGCAGGGGAGGAGCAGACACGGCCGGTGCTGGCGCCAGCACGGGGAAGGCTGGCGCACACCCTGGCCGCCGGCGCCCGGGAGGGAGAAAGCCTCTGCTTTGGCCGAGGCCTCCCTGCGAGCTCGTACCCAGGAGGGAGAGGAGCAAAGGGAGGGCGGCGCCGCGTCACGATTTGCCCCAGGAGGCCCCAAGGAGGGCAGACAGGCTCTGGCGGCAGCTCGCTGTGCACGGGAGGCGCCTTTCCCTGCCGAGCAAGGCGATGATCCCGGGTCCAAGCCGGCCCAAATTCCTCGGCACCTGCCGCACCCGCTCTGCTCCTGGAGCCGCCGGCTGCTCGGCCTCATCCGCGGGGCCTTCCTCTCGTTCGCTCTGCGTTAGCCGCTGCGTTTAAGCTCCAGTAAATGACTGTGCCTCCGACACGACAGTTTGGCCTTCAGTGGCATTTATTTTTCTTTCCTGGCCAAATGCTGACATATAAAACTCAATTTCATTTTGAAGAAAGTCAAGCGACCGTGTGTTTGTTTCGACCCCTTCCAAAGGCGAAGGGTCACCCTGGCCACTTTGGCCTGCTTCCAACCCACTCGAGAAAGTCCTGCCCGGCCCAGGCCAGCTGGATGCTGGCCCGGAAGGCATCGGCCGAGGAGACGGAATTAATGAGCCGGGAGCGGGGGGAGTTCTGCAGGCTCAGCCCCGTCTGCCCTTCCTGGGCCCTGCGGCATTAGACCACGTCCTCCTCTGCGGGCTCAGGCTTCCCCTCCGGGGAATGGGCCATCCCAGCTCCGCGGAGCCCGCCAGGGACGCAGCCTCAGGCAGGAGCGGCGCAGGCTGCCACCGTGGTCCCCAAGACCCGAGGCATCTGCTCGGCTCCTCCTGGCACTGGGCTTGGCCGGCTCGGGGCATCTCGTGGATCTCGGGTTTCCAATCTGCCAAATGGAAAAAGTAATTGTTATGAGTCAAAGTGTTTAGTGCAAAAAGATATGGTGAAGTCCCCAACCCCAGCACCGAGAAAGTGGCCTCATTTGGAAATGGGCTGGTTCCAGATGGCAGCAGCCGATTAAAACGAGGGGAGGGGCCCGGCACCCAATGGCAGGTGTCCTACGGGAAGGGGAGAGGACACAGAGAGGACGGCTGCATGAGGACCGAGGCAGGCTTCCCTGGGCCACCAGCCATGATCACCAGCGCCGCCAGGAGAGGGGCGAGGGCGGCTCGTTCCCTCCAGCCCCGGAGGCCAAGGCTGCTGGCACCCTGACTTTGGGTGTCCAGCCTCCAGCGGCTGCGAGAACAGATTTCTGTTGTCTGAAGCCCCCCGGCTTGTGGCACTTTATTTCGGCAGCCCCGGTGACGCCCCACGCAGGGAGGCTGCCCTAGGGACCACAGCCCACCGTGAGCCCGGACCCAGCCCAGGGCGGGCGCCGGGCGACTGGCTGCCGTTTCCTCTCCTCGCTTCTGGTTCCCTCGTCCTCGTGTCTGATTGAGGAGTTGGAGGCCAGCCTGCTGAGGGGTGTGGGCCTGCTTTGGGGTGCCACCCGCTGCCCCGCTTCCCTCAGGTGATGCCTCCTGATGCACTCGTGGAATGCCCATTTCTTTTGGAGACTTGGGGAGAGTGAAACCCATTCTGGGTTTTACAAACATATCTAATATTTCATGATGTTGATTCATGATTCAAATTTCACTTAATGATGGATTTTTAGACACTGCCACTGGTGATGAATGAATTTGCATTAAGACATGTCAAACCCACACGCTATGAGTGGCCTGCTCATCTGACAGCCTGGAAAGGTGATGATGCCGATGGTGACGTGATAGAGGAGGAGCAGGAGGAGGAGGAGGGCAGAGGAGGAAGACGAGGATGGAAACCGTACCACGTCACTTTCTCGGCCTTTGGCCGTTCTCTTGGTGTGAAACCACCTCCCCCCCGTGGAAGTCACAGCTGAGAGGGCACCATCCCCCGGCAGCCTGCCGTGACTTCCTTAGGTCGAGTCTCTATGCCCCTCTCGTCTCTCTGCACGTGAGGGGCAGAGGCCGTGTTGTGCTCATCCTGGGAAGCAGTAGGTTATCGGGGCAGGGAGCAGATCTCCGGGTGTGTATTTCAGCCGTGTGATCGTGGCTGTGCCTCAGGTTCCCCAGGGATTTAAACAATGGCCCCCTCTCAGAGCCGTTTGATTTAAATGGATTTAAAGAACTTGGCGGTGCCTTGCACAGAGCCCCCTGAAAACACGACTGATGCCAGGCTGCCGCCATCGGTGGCCCTGGTGCTGCGGCTCTGGTCAGTGGGGGTGGTGGTTTTGCGGTCAGCGCCGTGCTGGGATGGTTACGGTTGGAGGGGGGTTTCGGGGTGGTAGGCTGCTGCTGGCACTGCGGCTGCTCCTGCGTGTGCTTGTCGGCACTGCTGCTGTTTGGTGGCGTGGCGAGCGCTGCTGTCCTCAGGGGTGCTGCTGGAGTCTCGGTGCTGCTGCCACCGTGGCCGTTGCTGGGTGTGTCCTTGGCGTGGCTGCACTTAGGGCTGGCGGTGCCGCTGCTGCTGTCAGCGTGTCCGTCTGTACCTGGCATGGGTCTGGCTCAGTGCCGATGTCTGAAGTGTCCCTGGCCGGTCCTGCACGACTCGCCCTCACAAGGCCCTGTGCACTGGTTTCCACTCCAATCATTGCTCTCCTTTTGTAGGAAAAGAAACAAAGGCGGAGCAGGTTTCAGTGGCTTGTCCAAGGTCACACAGCCGTGGGTGCAGAGCAGGGAGCAAACTGGGTGCCGGTTCCCCGCTTGGCACTTGATCTGCTCACTGCAGGGAGACAGTTGACTCCCTGCCCATGCAGCTGGTATCTTAATGAAACATATTTCATGGAAAATTGTAGATTGATGGCTTGGACATTCTTTCCAGAGAAACTGTCACTTCAGATTAGGCTGTGAGAGGTGACCATGCAGTTGATAGATGTCACTTAAAAATAATAGTGTGGGTATTTCCAGAGGCACCCACAGTGCCCAGAGAGATACAGAGGAGGGGTCCTCTGTGACGGGCACAGTGAAGGAGGTAATGAGGTTTACCACACTGCCATCTCTTTTCTCTCATCAATCCAGAAAGAGCATTCTGGGAAGGCAGAATTGCACAGTGGTCCTAGGTGGGACTTCTGAGGTGGGGAAGGAAGCCTGTTTAAGTCCTGCTGTGTATGGTCTCTTCTCCTCTCCCAAAGTGATGGTAACATCGGAAATGTCAGAGAGGGTGATGGTGAACATGGTAATGAAGTACTAATAATGGCGATGTGGTGGTGGTGATGGTGGTGGTGGTGGT